>JAQIWD010000186.1:0-29584 GCA_034694825.1 Anurida granaria
TCACATGGATTGATTAGTGATGTCTCAAATGTATTCAATGTATTCAAAATCATGTTTAAAACGTTTTATGGCAACCAAGTTCCTCTTACCTGGTGAGGCAATAGGGTATTAATTAATTCAAAAGAACTAAAGGAAACTTGATAGAGTGGAGAATGCAGAATCTGAAACTGCATAAGGTTTGAATTGGTGGAAAAGCTCTTTGAAAATTCCGACTCATATCTGACACACTTAAAAGAGAGTCAAGTGGATAAGCCGTGAACTTATGCTGAAGTTCATGTTTTCTCCATTCACTTTAAGTCCGCGTAATAGCATCCGAGCAAACCCTATTCACATCATTGTCAGAATCCTTAAGAGAACACGCGTCCTCCCTCCCAATTCGTTATTGTCAATCGAATCTTAAGATCTCCTCCATTGAACTTGTACTTGACATATTTGTAAAAACAATAGAGGACGACACAAACCCTCATTCACAAGGAAGTTATCAATATGCTGTGTACAATAATTAACTGCAGGAATTTTCCGTCACGTTGCTACTGGACCGTTGTTAACCTTCGCCTTCCTCGTTAGCAGATAAATCTAAGTCCTTAATCGTAAACTTAAGAAAGTGACATGACTGGTCCGAAAAGCGAAAGTGTCAGCGATAACCTCATCCAGAATTTTGTCAATGATGACGCAATCAGTCATGAAGCAGACCATGGGGTTAAGGAATTGAGAACATTGCTAGGCACCGATTACGTACTTTACATAAGGAGTGAGCCGTTGTTTTTCCTGGAGAATATAGTTCCGCAGTTGACTTGCACTGGGTCTGATGATGTCCAATCTAAGAGCCAAGGCTTGTCTAAACTCCATTGTCCCTCCCATAGCCTCCTTTGTTCTGTCAAGAAAAGATCACACAAATGAATTAAAATCAAATTAAATAATTAGCACACTTATTTTTGGCGTATGCTGATGACTCGTGATAAAAGCCATCAATGTCTTGTCTATGTTAATTCCGCGATTTACTTTAAATAGTCCACAAGGAAAAACATGCGGAGAGGGAATGTAAGTCAAATATCAGGACCAGGGCACGCTGGGTCAAGAATTACTTCTCTTTTCGCTAAAATTGCCAGATCTTCTTTGATCCCGCAGCAGCCGTTGTTGCTATAATTCTGCTTCTGACAAAAACGGAAGGTGGAGATTGAAATTGGGTGACGGGGACCGCGGCGGCATTGTTGACCTTTACAGTTTTATACATTTCTTTGTGGAATATTCACACTTCCTGACTTGTTTGCATTTATTTAATTCTATTGATAGGATAGCGATAGACCGACCGGTTCACAAAAACAGACGCCTACTATCCTGCGGGTGAGCTTTGAGCAACACGAGCATGCTTTCCTAAAAATTGATTAAATAAACTAAAAGGAAAGCACATAAAAACTTACAATTGTGCAACTGCCTCTCCTTTCCCACAAAACTTGGCCAATTCGTCAATCCCTTCATGCTGAACGACGGTAGAGTCGACATCAAAGCAAACAGCATCTGCTGAGCGCCAGGTAGTTTTAGGTTGGTCAGTTGATTGATTGCTCATGGTTATTCCAAAAAATGAATTCCTCTGCCGTATCGGAGTTGAGTGTCCTTGCTGATGCAAAGTGTAAAATAGAACGCACTTGGACTGGAAGAAGAGATGTGTGATCTTCTGGACCAGCGTCTGAAAAGGAAATTACATGTTACACAAGGTTTTAAAGACAGATTTTACAATTGATGAGCATATTATATAATCTTTACTTTTTGCTGCTGTGCAAAGGCTAATAAGTAAAGCTGTTGTAAGAACAAGGTCAACTAAACCAGATCCAGATGCCAGAAGCTAGTTAATTTATACGTTTTATATATCTCTATGCACTACTGGAAGTTAGTAGTAAAGAGCCAGACAACCCCGCCTCCTATTCCCAAGCCAGGCCTCCAACCAATCCACCAATCAGAATTTGTCACTTATAATTAATTATCACACTCAACTCCAAATCTGAAATTCAGAGATGAAAAGAACCGCACCAGCAGCCAGCCTGACCTACTGGAACTGCATCCTTTTTGCCGATTAACAAAGTGGTATTGATACTGGAATTAGTGTCATTCAATGTCATTATTCCCATTTCACATAACACGCACATTCCCCTTTGCTTTTAGTAATAGTTTAACGTAATTGTGGATTGTAGTAACAACCTTTATGATGCTGTTACGCGCTCCCAGGCAGCAGG
This sequence comes from Anurida granaria, assembly GCA_034694825.1. Classification (NCBI taxonomy): domain Eukaryota; kingdom Metazoa; phylum Arthropoda; class Collembola; order Poduromorpha; family Neanuridae; genus Anurida; species Anurida granaria. The sequence goes on from JAQIWD010000186.1 coordinate 2,232, forward strand.
GGTCACCTCACCAGCGATTCGTTACCATATTTTTTAGGACAAAGTCCCTGGATTGGAAGCGATACTAATATACCAGCAGGCTTTCTAATTAAGCTAGAGATAAAGCCCTTCCCTTAGTAGAATTGCAAAGCATGAATAATACGTTTTAAGATTAGAATTAGAACAAATTTGCTGTATAAGTTACTTACTTACATTTTCACTTCGGGCAAAGATGTTGGGGATGTTAACCATTATTCTTCCAGTGGCGTGTTAACACTGAAAATGACGCTACGACCATACGGTGCTACTGCTAATGCGCTTGATGTTACATAATGGTAAACTGTAACTGCGTGATTAGAAAATGGAACGGAAACAATTTGTTTTGTTTTGTTGCAATGTTGTAAAACTCGTTGCGATTCCTGAGGGGGCGGGGGGGGGGCAAATTTTCAACTCGTCTGTTCGTCAAAACATGATTCGGTGAAACGTGAAATTTGGAATATTTGGAAATATAAATGTCTCATACGAATTTCCAATTTAAAAACTAATTAACTAATTAATTGGTCAATTATAAGTGAATAAGACAAAAAGCTCCTTTTTTTCTTCTTTTTTTTTTTTAGCAAAAATGCATTGTCGGAGCCCAACTCTGCATGGGTGCCTTGGGGTAAGAAATTTCCCTCCATTTCGGTTTAAACTTAAAAAGGAAGTTTTACAAGTTTTTGGTTCACGCCGAACTGCTGTTCGCTCACACACGCGTTGTATTTTTAAAATATAAGTTTGTTTACAATTTATTAAGTCTTACTGTGATAATTTGTGTGCTTAAGTAATCCTGATACCAGAGCTGATTTTATAAAGATGGTCAAGGAACAGTTTCGAGATTCTGGACATACGCACAAAATGTAAGTTGCCATTGAACTCCAGTTAATTTTAAATTTACTAGGCACTTTACTTTGCTCATACTTTCATTTACAGAGCGACGGTCCATTTTAATATTGCTGGACAGGAAGAAATCGTTCGGCAAGGACATTTACGTGTGATTGCTAAGCATTTATATCAACAGGATGGAAAACGGACCCCAGTTATACATGGCGTCCTTGACAGGAGGCTTGGTACTTGTACCAAGGATGCCAAATGTAACACTTGCGGCAAAGGACTCGTTGAATGCGTTGGCCACTTTGGATATGTTAATCTTGGACTTCCTGTCTTCCATTGTGGTTATTTTGGAGCCGTCATTAACATTCTACACTCAATTTGCAAGGTGAGTTAATGTGGGGTTTTAAATACAGGCTAGTGAATTTCTAATTGTAATTGTTGTTTCCAGACTTGTGGCTCCGTTCTGCTGAAAAAGGAAGATAAATTTATTATGAAACAGAAACTGTTCAGATCAAATCTCACTTATTTAGCGAGAAAGAACTTGAAGAAGAAATTGATTTTAATGTCAAAGAAAGTTCATAAATGTCCTTCCTGTGGAGCAATAAATGGAATCGTTAAACGATGTGGTGTATTGAAAATTGCGCATGATAAATACAGGAGCTCAAAGAAGTCGGATGCTTATAGCCTTTTCAGAAGTAAGTAACGTGCTTGATCAAAGTATTCGAATTCTAACTTTCCAAACTCAATTACCTGTCTATAACATTTAAAATAATTTTTTACAGACGTATTTGATACTTCAACCGAAGGAAAGTTAGACCACCTCGATCCATCAGTAGATGTGCTAAATCCAATCGTGGTTCTGAATTTATTCGAAAAGATTACGGACGAAGATCTACCTCTTCTTATGATGGGCAATGGAAGTTCCCCTATGGATTTGATAATGACCAAAATCCCAGTACCGCCCATTTGTATCAGGCCTTCTGTTATTTCCGACCTCAAGGCTGGCACGTACGTTTCCCTTTAAACAGTTGGAGAAGGCGTTTCTAATGAATCATTTACTTTTCAGGAATGAAGATGATATTACCATGAAGCTTAGCGAGATATGTTTCCTGAATGAAGTTATTGAGAAGCATCGGGAGTCCGGAGCGAAAGTGGAAATGATCGCTGAAGACTGGGACTTTATTCAGTCCCAGTGTGCTCTCGTCGTAAATTCAGAGGTTTCCGGCTTACCTTCTCTACAAGTCGGAAAGAAGAAGGGTGGGAGGGGTATCATCCAGCGTCTCAAGGGGAAGCAGGTACATTTTATTTTTTTGAGAATTAGTTTTACTTTTTGTTTTTGAATCAATTGTTTTTTTCTGTCTGTACATAGGGTCGATTTCGCGGAAACCTTTCTGGGAAGCGAGTTGACTTTTCTGGACGTTCCGTAATTTCCCCTGATCCAAACTTGATGATTCAAGAGGTACGTCGTGAATCGGGTTATGCTGACGTCATTCGTTTTCTGAAATTGTTTATATTAATTCTTTAGGTTGGCATTCCACTCCGTATGGCTAAGATGTTGACATATCCTGAAAAGGTTACACCCTATAACATAACCTGGTTGAGACGGCTTATTAGGAACGGTCCGGACATTCATCCTGGCGCAAATTACATTGAAAACAAATCTGGCACTATACGAAAGTACTTAAAATACGGTGATAGGAGGAAAATGGCTGCAGATCTTAAATATGGTGATACGGTGGAGCGACATGTAATCAACGGCGACGCAATGTTATTCAATCGACAACCATCTCTCCACAGGCTGAGCATCATGTGTCATCGAGCAAGAGTAATGGAGGGTCGAACGCTCAGGTTTAGTAACCCAAACACTATTAGTAGCTCGACACAATATGTGCATAATCTCGTGATCCTCATTTCGTCAGGTTCAACGAATGTGTATGTGCCCCATATAACGCTGATTTCGATGGTGATGAAATGAACATTCACTTCCCTCAAACCGAAGAAGCAAAAGCTGAAGCTCTAGTCCTAATGGCCGTAAGAACCAACAAATTCATTTTTGTTACGTATTAGAATTTAAACTTTTTCTATTTTATAAAAGAATGAAGCCAATTTGGTCACTCCAAGGAATGGAGAGCTCATCATTTCCGCGACGCAAGACTTCCTTACAGGAGCCTATTTGATGACATGGAAAAATGTATTTTTCACACGACCCGAAGCTTCCCGATTGATTGCTGTGATAGCTGCCAATTCAAAAGAATGGATTTCCTTGCCGATTCCAGCGATTCTGAAACCCGTCCAACTTTGGAGTGGAAAGCAACTGATGTCTCTTGTGTTCCAACCCAATCGCCATTCCAAAATAAAGTTGAACGTGAGAGCTAAGGGAAAGAATTACACCGGAAGAGACGAAGAAATGGATCCCAACGATACGTGTAAGTTTTCAAACTTTAAGATAAATTCTGATCTTGGTTCATAATTCATTTGGATTAATGGAATCATTTTTCTTTCAGTCCTAGTAATTCACAATTCATACCTTGTTAGCGGGACGCTGGATAAAAGTTCCCTAGGTTCTGGGTCAAAAACAAGCGTCTTTTACATTTTACTAAGGGACTGGGGAAAGGTAATTGACTAAGAAACCTTTACATACAATTCTCCTAATTATTAAGGACATGTTTTTAATTTCAGGATGCGGCTTGTTTAGCAATGTTTCGTCTAGCAAGAGTGACTTCAAATTACCTTATGAATCGTGGTTTCTCAATTGGCATCGGAGACGTAACTCCCGGATATCGTCTCACTGCCGCAAAAGAAGATTTGGTCAAAAATGGCTACACAAAGTGCGAATTCTTACTCGCAAAGACGACCGAGAGCTTGGAATCCCAAGAGGGGAACGTGCTGAAGGAACTGTCGGATATTCGTGATAAAGCTGGAAAGCTCTGCGTCCAAGAACTTAATTCCCTAAATGCTCCCCTCATCATGGCCCAATGTGGGTCTAAAGGATCCTACATTAACATCTCACAGATGATTGCCTGCGTAGGTCAGCAGGCTGTCGGTGGCCAGAGAGTTGAGTATGGATTCAAGAACAGGACGCTGCCGGTGTTTAGAGATTTCGGTAATTCAATTTAATCGCTAAAGTTTCTGGATGTTTTCGGTTCCAAATGAATTGATTGTCGTTGTTTTTAACGTTTTCGTATTTGATAGACAGGAGTCCTGATGCTAAAGGGTTCGTGGTCAACAGCTTTTTCACTGGGCTCACACCAGTTGAGTTCTTTTTCCATGCCATGGCTGGACGAGAAGGCCTTGTGGACACTGCCGTCAAAACTGCAGAAACGGGATACATGCAGCGTCGTCTAGTCAAAGCACTCGAAGATCTGTGCTGCAAGTTAGTGAATTTGGATTTGTAACCCAAACTCGTAAAGTTTATTTAAAAAATTTTAATTATTCATGTCGCATTTTTCTCTAGTTATGACATGTCAGTTCGAAATGCGGAAGGTCACGTGATTCAGCTATGCTACGGAGAAGACGGCCTCGATCCCATGTACATGGAAGGGAAGGACAAGCCCGTAGATTTTGTTGGGCTCTACATCAACATGGAAGCAGCCTACCCGAGTAGGGTAGATGCTCTCTTGACTCCAAGTCAGAAGGAAATTCATCTTGAAACAGTCAACGCTAAATGCAAACTCAAAACAGACCAAGTCGTTACCATCGAGTTTGAGCAAGACTTGGAAAAGTATGTGATGGCTACTGCTTTCCGTCCACAGCAACTCGTGGCCTTTATAACAAAGGCTTGGGAAAAATTTTATCGGGCAAGAATGGAGCCGGGGACTGCTGTTGGAGCACTCGCAGCGCAAAGTATTGGTGAGCCGGGGACTCAGATGACGCTGAAAACATTTCACTTTGCTGGAGTTGCTTCAATGAATATCACTCTCGGAGTGCCACGGATAAAAGAAATCATCAATGCATCCAAGTCGATCTCCACGCCCATCATTTCCTCTATTCTGCCTTCAAAGGACCACGTGGCTGCCATTGAACTCAAGAACTACCTGCAGAAATCAACGCTGAAGGAAGTCACTGATTGCATTGAAGAAGTGCTTATCCCAGACGATTTCTTCATTGTCGTTTACCTGAATAAGGAGGAGATGGCGAGGCGGCATGTTACGCCATTTTCCATTGCCGACAACATATACAAGACCATGAAGCTGAAGAGTCAGGATCGTGTTCAGGTCCTGGATAATGCAATATATGTATACCCAGTGATTACAAAGAAGCGTGAAGCATTCTTTGCTCTCAAAGCTCTCCAGGCCTCAATTCTGGACGTTCCAATCAAGGTATCCAAAGAATTTTACTATTTAATTAAACTCGTTCACTATTTCTGTCCAAAATTTCAATTACGCAGTAATTGGAAAGTAAAATTTATGGGGGGGAATCGACTAATTTCTACCAGTAATACATTTGTATGGTGTCTACAGGGTGTTCCAGGAGTAAACAAAGCAATTGTTTCATCGGCCGGTTCAGGGGTGCTCAAACTATTGGTGAATGGAGGAAATTTCCGTGGCGTTCTTACGACACCGGGAGTTTGCCCAAAAACTACGACTACAAATAATATTATCCAAGTCGAAACGGTGCTAGGCATAGAAGCAGCGAGGTATGGCATTTTTAATTCCAATAACTTTGTAACTGTACTAAATGTTTTCATTTTACGTAGAACCTGTATAGTCAAAGAGATCCAGTATACCATGGAATCCCACGGAATGAGTGTGGACAAGCGTCATTTGACTCTCCTGGCCGATCTCATGACTGCTCGGGGAGAAGTGCTGGGGATGACTCGATACGGACTTGCCAAGATGAAGGAGTAAGTATTAAATATTCTTAAGTAAGACGAAGAAAATGTCCCAATCCTATTCAAGCCTGAATTTTGTTTTGAGTGCGTGCGCTTGAACTTAATAATGGATGACTAAAATACTTGTTCATTTATCAACCCTAGGTCAGTACTCATGTTAGCTTCCTTTGAGAAAACGGCAGATCATCTGTTTGAAGCAGCTTACCATGGGCAGCTGGATAGGATTACCGGAGTCTCCGAGTCCATCATCCTTGGTCTTCCCACTGTCATTGGAAGCGGAAGTATGAGAATCCTGGAGGATACGCCGCGGCTAAAAGAACCAAAAGAGAGACCACTAATATTCGAAGCTTCCGTTCTATACCATTCTTGATGATCAATTAATTTAGTAGTTCCCAATATTTTTAAAATGACAAATACATTAATAGTTATTCTTTTTATATTAATCTGTCAAACGTGTCGTTTTTATCAGTTCTACTTTCTGACTAACGATCACCACCATCATAATTCGTTAGAGATAAGGTAACGGAACAGTTTGTTGTTACTTTTTTTTTACTCGAACCAGTTACTCTAAGGATAATCATGAAAAGTGACCACTATAATTAAATCAATTTTAAACCGACTCTGTGACCTTCTCCGTGGATTGGATAAGGAAGAAATGACCGAATGTTCTCGTAAGTTTCCGGTTGGCGCTGACCATTTATTTCCGTGGTTTGTTTAGTTCCAATGTTTTTAAAGAACAAAGGGAAACAATAGTAAGTAAAAATTAACGCTGGAAGTAATATAACTTTGATTTCATTGGCAGGAAGGTGTGGAAAACTTTGTACAATGAACTAGAGCTGTCCAAGGGGGCGAGTGAAGAGGAATTGAAGTGACAGTATCGGGCGCTTAAAGCTTTTTAGTTTGATCTCTTCCGAAGAGCTTGTCCACAATTGTTCTCTTAGGTTTGTTTAGCTCTTCAATGTCTTTAGAAAGGTTCACAACTTTGGCCTTGAGGGTGTGTATTTGGTGTCCGCTTTCTACTTCAAGTTTTGCAAAGTTGTGTCTAGAGTCCTCCAACCTAAGATACAAAACGTCTAAATTGAAAAATAATATGAATAAAGGAGAGCAATGTGGGGTTGCAATTTAAAACTTGCTTACCGTTCACTCAATTTCTCACATTCCGCAGTTGACTCCTCAAGTTTTCTGGAAAGCTCCTCTGTTTTTCCTTTATAAAAGATGTACTATCAGATCAGAAAAAAGAAAAACGTTGTTCACGAAACAAACAAAAATGATATTGAAAATATTTAGTAATCTAAAGACTTCACTCACGTCAACAAGACGTTGCTGTGATGTGTTTTGTAACTCGACATAACTGATACGAATCTTGTCATGATTCTCCCTGAGAGTGGTGTTCTCAACCTGGCAGTTTCGGAGATCAACATCCAATGTTTCTAAACGGGACTTCAGCTCATCTCGCTCAGTCCGAACTCGCCCCAAAGTTTGTTCAAGCGATTCTAGAGATTTGCCATAGTCCCATTCTGTCCTCCGAAGATTGTCTTCTACTGCCAGTAACTCTCCGGTTAATCCCTTATTCTCCAACCTCTCCTTTTGGTAATCACTTCGAACGCGCTCATTCTCTGATCTCAGTACTGCTAGCTCAGCCTCATGCTGGATTCTAAATTGCCAAAAGAAAGTATGATTTAGTCTCCAGCCCAGCAAGGTTTAAAGTGATCTAATCGTACTTAAGGAAGGATAAGTTTTCCAATTCCGTGGATTTCTCGATTAAAACCTGATCTAGCCTGATAACCTCGGACTCGAAAATCTCCCCAGCTTCTTTTAGTCTGAGGTTGGCCTGTAGAATAAATGAAGCATGGTATTGGTCATGAGAAGAGGGGCACTTCTTTCAAATAAGATTAATTTTTAACTCTTATAGGTCCGGCTTACAACATGCTCTCTGTCCGCCTTCACTTTCAGGGACTCAGCCATTTTTCGGGCTTCTACCAACTCACTCTCCTTTTCAGCTAGGCTTCGACTGATCGCACTTTGTTCGGACGCCTTTAGCTCTGCCAACTCTAAAACAAAAGTCTTGATAAATTTCGATCAACAGAAAGAGAGGTGTGACATAGACATATTATGTGACCTTCCTCACCCTTAGTGACTCGTGAAAGTTCAGCCTCAATGGATTGCTTCTCATCCAGAAGGATATCATACTTTCCTACGAGACGCTCCGTAATCTCCTCCATCTCCTTAGCATCCCGAACTTGTTCCTTTGTCATGGAGCCAATTTGCTCTAGAAGACTCTCACGGTGAGACTGGGACTTATCTAGCTCGTCGCGAAGTCTCGAAAGCTCTTTCCGATGAGCTAATTCGCCCTCGAGTAAAGTAGTCTTAAAGTCCAAGGTTCGATCGCCGTCCGGGACCCGGCTAGTGAGGCATTGATCTAGTGATTCCTCCTGCAACGAACATAATAAAAATTATGCATTAATCACAACCGAACCCTGGATAACTGAAGTAACAGGTAAATAATCGAAACTGCAAACCATGTTAGATGGGCTTATCCGAGGTGAAGAGTCGCACGGCTACAGAATAGAAGAGAGTGAGATGATGATCGAGACTCGCGAGAAGGACCGACTACTGACAGTAAAAGTAAGATGTATTAAACCGGGACTGACTTAAGACTTAAGATGTCGTGTAAATAAAGTAATCAACGTTAAAACTAATTCAAAATGGGGGAACTAAATTGGAAATTTTAAGATCAAAATAAGGGAATAATGTAGAGAACTGACTTCTCCGGGGAAATTGTAATGTTAAGTGAGATGGACCTCAAGAAGTCGGTTCGCTTCACTTTTAGTCCATACATCGGCATCTCCTGCTCATTTCAACTTTTCTCTACTGCTCCAAGCCGCTCATTATTTTCCATTCTTAAAGCCTTTTTTCCCTTAACGCCGTGACCCGTGACCCCATTCTAGTAGTAAAACCAAATTACTCCAAACTGTTATAACTATTACCAAATTTCTTTGATTTCGGCTTTAGTGAATTATTTGCTTCACAGTTTCTACTTTCCGAACGCGTGAATAACATTCAGAAAACACAAGAATTGGCATGTAATTATTGGGAAAATTCTGGCAGTCCTATTAGTTTATTTGCGTTCTTAGCATTGAACAAAGCAGATGATGTACTTACTGGTGATCCTTTCTTAGAAACTTTGAGAAACTTATTCATTACGCAAGTTAGGATACAGCTTTAGCAACAATTCTTAACTTACTATAATAAATAAAATAATTGGAATTTTTTGGACATTCAAATTTGCGAATGAAATCCACTAGAATTCTTTTCGTGAAGGTGAAGGTTGAGTTCAGAATGTTAAGAATTTCAAGTTTTTCGTTGTGAAGCGAAAGTAATAAGAAATGTTGCCGATTCTTAGGATCAAGTGGTTCAGAAAAAAACCTTCTGTCAACCGAGAAAAGTAAAACCGGAGAGAAGAGGCTCGAGGGATGCGGAGAAATGCATGGGGGAGCTGGGAGAGTGGAATTGGCGGGAAAAGGTCAAGTTTTCTTCCCTCCAAATCCATTTCAACCAATCAGAAGAGAGGGGAAGGATTTGAAAAATAACAATTTCGGTCAAAATGGGGGAAGGTGAGACTAGGCCATTTTCAATAATTTAAATTAAAGTAATCAACTCAAACTTAGTAATTAAGCCAACATTACTAATATCCTCCCATAAATTTTAATATTTTTACAACCAATACAATAAAGCAGATAACTTGCAGACGCTTGGGAAACTTAGGAAATGATGTTCGCGCAAAGAATGAAAATCGTGTTTTTAATTTAATATTCTTTTTCTAACTTGACTTAAAATAAGTATAAGGCATTTTAACGTGAATTATGACGAGGTATAACCAATGCTTAAGTTTAGATACTTTCGGTTGCGTCAGTACGATAAGGGGAACTAAACCCACAGTGATTGCTCCGTTTCTGGAGTTCCCCGCATCCGCTGATATATCATGAGCAGTTTTCGGTGAATTGAGGAAATCGCTTGCATCGAGGACACGTCGTATTGTTGTTCATACATTTGCTATGATACACAGCCCCACACGTCAGGCACTAAAGTAAAAAGCAAATCATTCCTTTTATGGCGAATTGTGGGAATTAACTAGTATAATGAATTTTGGGTAACCTTAAAAGTAGTCTCTAGGTCAAACGGGAAGATCACTTCAGTATCACGACAAATTTCACAGATAAATGCCTTCTGCCTGCAGATTTGGCAGGACTTTATGTGGCTTCCCCCAAGTAACACCAACTTCGCCATTTCCGTGGCTAGATGACGATTTGGGATGTTAAGTAAATCCTGCCAGTGAATTGAATATAAAGACTCGGATTGGATACCACGGAATTCACTCGCATTAGAAATTGGGCTTACCGAGATTGAGTAGAGGTGAACATTCGGATACAGGTGCTCCCTCAGCAGAAATTCGTTGTTTAATTCTTGTACTGATGGGTCCTTACAAGTTTGGAGATAAATGGATATGTATTTGAGTTGTGTTCTTAGTCTCTGTGCGAAAAAGAAATTAAGTTTTAGAGCAATCATAATTTAAGAGTTGATAGGTATGTTATACACTTACCAAAAGTTCTGAACATTCCTCAACCTCCTGATAAAGTTTCGGATTTATAACGTTAAGATCAAAAATCGGTTTATCGGCAATCTCCTGCAAGAACTCTCTAGCTTTGCTTGAAACGCTGAAGCGGGTGAAGTCCCAATTCATAAGGATTCGTGAGGGGATGACAAACTCGTCGTTCAAATGGCACTCCGAGCAGTAGTAGTTCCCAGAAAACCCACAAACTCTGTTTCATATTTAACAAAAAAATCAAGAAATACTCTACTCTTTGTACTAATTCAGTAAAACGCGTTGAATTAAATTCGATCAATTTACCTGGCTGCTCCATAAATCATCCCTATGGGCCTGTCACACTGTTTGCATCTGTAATTTTGGGCATCCAGACCAGTCTCGTTGGGTATCGTCTTGATTATGTTATGCAATTTTGGTGGCTACAACAATGAAATTGAAAGGCATAAGTGAAAATAAAATTCTGTTAGGGCGGAGGTGTTGTGCTTTCTAATTTCTCGAAATGAGATGCCACTCCGAGAAGCCACGGTTATTGTGCCCGGTTGTATGGTTCTAAACTTACAAGATCAAGTTTGTCCTCGGTTTCCTTCAATTTGCAAATGTCTTGAGGACGAGGTACAATTTCTAAATCAGTGTCCGCCTGGGAAAAAAATAAGCATTGTTACAAATGAATTGTCGCCAAAGTCAACGACAAAAGGAAAAAGTTGAAATAAAAAATTAACGGACGATGGCGATTGCACAGATTTCCATCAGTTCCATTTCCTCAGCACCACTTATTCCGCTCCACCATTGTCCCAAAGCAAATCCCATTGTATGTACTCAACAAAAGTCAAGAAAAATGACCTCTGAAAGTTGTACCGGAAGAATAAGAAACTTACTCTGTGGTTCTCCTCCGGATTTGAGCCGTGGCCCGGTTGAGCGGATGTTGTGGTTTCAGGTTGACTTTTTAAAAATTGATTAAAGTAGTTGCTTTCGAGGAAACTTCCAAGTGTGACTGGGGATCCTACTCCAATAGGCGTCCCGATGACACTGTCAGAGCGACTGTAGCTGTTGAACAAGGCCGCGTAGCTTCCTTCATCCTGAGGACTGGAAATGGCTGCTGCCGGTATTGGTATCCCATTAGCTTCAGTCTCAATTCCTATTCTATTTCGCTCGTCTACTATTGTTCCCGCTGTTGCTGGATCACTTTGTTGGTTACTTGATCCATCGATAAAATATTCAGTGTTTCCGCCAGGATTGTCAATGGAATTTCCACTAGGACTTATCACAGAAGGTAAAGAAGACAACGGCGTGCTGAAAGCAAATCCTGTGCTCACTTCCATCAAGGTCCCTTCGGCTCCTGGCCGAGAAAGTCTGGAGTTCGTTGAGAATCCGGAACTGGAAGGCAGGATAGTTCCTGGTAAGTGAATTCTTTGTGACGCCTCTTCTCCTGACTGCCTCCAACTTGATGAAGCGCCTGATCTATTAGCCGAAGAAGTTGTAGATCCCTTAGAAGATAGAATAATTCTGAGAGCTTCATCTTCTTCTAAAAGTGGAGCTCTACCGAATCCCGAGTCATGCAGACCGTGAAAATGCACTGGTGGCGTACTGGATTGGAGCATTAGGTTTGGGAGGGCTTGTAAATCCTTTGCCTCCATATTTTCAGCTACATCAACCCCTTGAGCAACGGAATCCGACGGTGTCCACAGACCGACGAGACTCAAGGGCGTACTATTCCAAGAGTTGAGAAGGCTGGAATTGCATGCGAGCTGGAAGGCATAGGACTCGATCCCATACAAGTAGCTCTTGACGAGATCACATCGTTCCGAGTCCCTTAGGAACGCATTTGGCTTGTAATATTCCTTGAGCATCCTCTTGTCTGACATTATGAGCTGGACGTAGCTGATCAGCAAACCGTCGTTGAGAACAATCCGTAACCAAGCACGACATCTTCCAATATCTGTATGGATAAGAGAAAGGGAGTTGATTTGAAGAATGACGTCTTGATGACAGAAAATCAACACAAACTCCCAGAAAGACGGTTCAGGGATCTGAATGTCTCGAGTTGTATTTAGAACGGATGACATAGATTTCAGAAATGGATTCTTGAGACCGTGAATGAAAATTGCTTCGAGGCAGAAGCAAAGGGCGTTGGTTGATTCATCATTTGTTAGTGACCCACTTCGTTCTGCTACGTGCTTCAGCTGTAATTCCTTGATACAGTCGACCAAGGTTTGTGTGAGGTTGGATTTTAACCATCCGTCGCGCTGCAACACCTTCCTCAACATTGATATTATTCCAGAAACCCCCTGTCAAGATGATCCGGAGAATACCTGCTGGAAACACACAAGTTACATTTAATAAGTTATCTCCCTAAAGACGCAACAATGAAATCTATCTCTGGTTAACTTTAATTAATTATAGATTAGTAATTAAACACGGACGCACGCAGTAATAATGTTTACAGGTGAATGCATTTAGCAGACTTGGTGGTTGACCTTACCTTACCATAACAAATTATCGTTAAAAATCCAGTTTAGTTGATTCTAAGATGAATAAGGAAACTGAATTCGGTTCCGTGTTGATTTTTAGTGCGATTTGAATCGTATCCTTTTGTTGTGCCATTATGTTTTAACCTTTTGCCATACCATAACCCAATTAACCATACAGTTACAGTTACGTAAAGTTAAAAAGTATTTTCCCAAACACAAAACAAATTCAAGGGAAGGAAACAGCTGATTTGATTTTGTCACTTTCCGCCTTTATTAGAGAAAAGAAGCGTCAGTTCGCTTATCCACTTCAAAATTTCTCTAAACGTCTAAACACATGAAGTTGGTCAATTCACTAATACTCACGATTAATCAATTATTTTGTAATTCACGGAATTGTGGACCCTACGTCTGTCATGTATCTAAATGACGAATTAATTGTGAAGTTGTCTCAAGAGCCAAGGATAAAGGGCAACGATAGTCGGCTGTTGGGGACAACGGCGAGCGGCAACATTTTATGAAGTTACCTTCATTCAATACTAAGTTCACAGGCGATGTTTCCATCGTTCAGCCCTATTGTTGTTAGCTTTCTTCTATGTAGCTACATAGGAGGTTATCCATTCTAGACGCATGGGCCAGATTGTAGTGTTGTCACCAAGAAGTTGTCAAGGGAACGATCCTTTCTCCCTCAAAGGATTTTGTAATTATTTGTTTTCAAGTCTCGGTACCAAAATTCTATATACCTAAGCCTTTCTTCTCTGGTCGTTGAACGTTGAAAGTTACTTGTACGTGAAGAAAGATTTGTTTGGGGTTTTGGAAGCATTGTTATACTTTTCTAAAAAGACAGGATTTTGAAATTGGTTGGAATATTTTGGAATTGCAGTTTACATCCCATCGTGGTGATCATTCCATCCATGATGTCTGAGGAGTACCTTGAGGAGGCAGGAGTCTTCATAGACGAAATTACAAAGAAGCTGGAGCTGCTGGATCCGGGTCGGGTCAGGTCGACGGAGTCACTCCTCGTTCATATTGAGGAGTTCCAAAAATGTGAGATTAATTTAGTCCAACCTCCAATGAGAATCGGGGTCAATTTTCTAATTAATGATTAATTCTTGCGCAGCTGGTGTGGATCTGGAGGAATCCTTGGGAGGGGTTGTAGCGGCCATGGAAAGAATGGGGAAGTTGGTTGACGGTGCTCGACAGAAGGTTTTCGGGGTCGAGACAGCGCTTCTTCTCGAAGAGATGGTGCGGGAGAAGGAAGAGCGGGTCCTTGCTGAGAAAATTCGAGCAAAAGCGATGGAAATTGAGCGACAACGGTCTTATAAGGAGTCCATTATTCGGCAGAAGAATGAAATTCTTGAATTCATCTACAACATGAACAAATAGGGACACAATGCTCATCAAAAAACCCTTTGGAGGGATTGTAAATTAATTTACCAATCAAATCAAATGACGCATTTTGGCTATGATCTTCAGATGTACCTTGTTATCGCCTCCACATCAATCAAAAAGAATAAATCTCATAAGGTTGCACATGTTCCATTGTCATTTTTGGTGGTATACGTCCATACAGATCCTTCCGATGGCAATGGCCCAGTTTCCCCCATTGAATTTCTTCCAAAAGTGGTATTAGGTAGTGTATTAGAATGAATGAAAGCCATTCCAATTGTTGAATCAGAATCAGAAATGGTTATAAATGAGGAGGAGCATTTAATAAATCAATTTTTCAGTCGTCTGAAATGGGTTCAATCACAGTAGTCCTAATTCAATTGTCGATACTTTGCCTGGTAAGAATAACTTTTTGACGATTGTATCTCATTTCATATTGGTAGTTAGGTTACCCATCAGATTTGAAAAGTAAGATACTACGTTGATCGAGGTGTCCTTAGACTTTCCAGGAGTGTCGGAACTCATTTAATTTCGAGAATATGCCGTTGTACTTTGTAGCTATTTTTTAGTAATTATCGCTGGCAGTCGCTGTTTCTTTGAAGCTTGTGGAGGAACTTTTACTACTACGATGATCAAAATAGTTTTTTTTAATCATCACTGATCGGATCTCTCATGTCATTTCCTTGTCTTATTTAACCAGACACTTGGCCCATGGAGCGGATGTCATTTCACGGAAGCGTCTCCACTTTTGACACTCGACCACCACATCAAGGACGGAGCGCTCAACAATCTTTACCTTCAACGTAGTAGTGAGGATGACTCAATTTACTTGAACACGGTGAACGCCGGTGACACACCTCACGCATCCGAAACTAAGAAACCCGAGAGACCACAGAAAGAACCAGTCACTCCTACTTCAAATTCAACAGCAGAACTTGTACCGGTCCAGGAAGCAAGCGTTGACCAACCTGCTCCTGCAGAAAAACCTCAGGTAGATGAAGATGACTCGAGTGACAGCAGCGATAGTGACAGCGATAGTGACAGCGACAGCGATAGCGATTCCGATTCATACGAAAATTCATACGAATACTATTTTACTTCCGAGGAATTGGAAATTTTCCTGGGATCTTCTGAACATGGCGATGATAGTAGTGGAGAAAGGATTTAATTTATTCTAGTTGGAATTGTCCTGAAGGGATTTTTAAGAGCATGTAAGTCTTTGTCAAAAATTAACGCGCACATTTTACTCAATTAAAACTGATTGGCTGCCCCACAAGACGATTTTGTTATATTTTAGTTTCAGCTAAACTTTGATTTGAGCATCCCCATAAAATGAGGTCAGACGTATAAAAGTGAAAACTAAACTCACCCACTAGATATTGGAAAGAGTTACAACACTTTTAATGGACATGCAGGCATTTGGTCTCTTCAATTTCACTATCAAGTTACTCCATTTACTACTGAGTTGTAAAGTTGTCCATCCTCAATTTGTTCTTGAATTACTCAATTTACGATAGAATTCAAAGTCAGCCTGTAAAGCTACATATAAAATGTATGAATCCAGCAGGACGGAACCATTGGCTTTTAACCGTGTGCATTGGTTCAATTGAAGTACGACCTTAACTCGTTGTTCCTAGGAAATTAAGGAATAGTCGCCGAATCCGTATTATGTATAAAAAGATATAAAACCTCCAAGTTTAGTGTGAGAATCGTAACATCAAAAGAGGTCAAGCTGGTCCCGTACATTCTCTTGACGAAATTTACCTAATCCGATGTGTCCAGCCACAGAATGCTCCCTGAGCGTAAGACGTCGTGGATAGCTGCCTAACGTCAATACAGGAAATATAAAAGAGAAACAAATTATGTTCCGTTTTCCATTTCCCATTCCTAGAAAAGGTTACGAAACCAATTTAGCTCCTAAGGTCATCCCCTAGAGTCCTAATCAATCGGCTCACTTATAGCATCAGTAATTCAAGGCAAGTCAATCAAAACGTTGCGTGCGACCACTTCATTCGTCAAATCCAGAATAGATAAATGGAAATTGTGACACAATACCATCCAGGTACTCACCGGATGAGGCACGTGTGTGTGCCTTTTGTCCACGTCCTTCGCCTGGTTCACTTTCTCCAAAGACACGGACTGCCCAACATGATTAATCAATTCCATTGCACCTCCTACACTGCCATTCTGCCGGTCTTAAATTTTTACCACCTGGGTCATAATCCCATAATTTCCGGATGTGGTGGAGGAAGGGAGAATTGAATTAGCAGCTAAAAATAAAAATTTAGGGGGTCCTAGAAATGTAGAAAAGGGATGAGCCAACATCATTCCGCGGTTTTATTCCACTTTAGAATTTGGTTCTAGAAGTTACTGCTCGCTACACTTGAGCTTTTCGTTTTCAAGAAGGAAACGCCCATTGAAGAAGGCCAACTTGTTTTGGAGCTGTTTAAATAAATAGGGCAAGAGGATTCCTAGTTTGTCCCGCCCAACTTCCGGCCTACAATTGGGATTAGGCAAAGTGTGGTTTTTGTGTCTTTTCCACTTACTACTTACTACCGGTGAAAGAAGAAAAGGAAAATGAATTGTTTATGGAAATTCTCCGTAGGGAAAGCCCTACTCCTGATTTTGTTTTCGGCAGAGGCAAGGAAAGATTTCCTACAAACTTTCTCCTTTCCCTTGCTCCATTGCACTTAGATGCGTCTCACTACCTAATAATTTAGAATCCTTTATGTAACGATGTGAATGAAGGCGGAAGAGGTCATGACATGGAAGAAAGTTAATGAATTTACGACCCACGGTATATCCCCCAAGGGCACATGCATCTAGCCCTACCATGCACAATGACCCCAAGAGCTTAACTTGTTCCTTTCCTGATGACCCCCATACTCTGACTTTAGAAATCATTTGACACGCAAGTTTTCTAGGTTCTTGCCAGCGGCTGCTGGGCGGCTCAGCAGGATCGGATGGACACGAAAAATTCCAAGCAGCGAATTCTGGAACGCTTCCGAGGATTATCAAAGGATGAGCAGGCACGATCCAGAACACTGGCAGCGACGCGTCTCCAATCTAATTTGATACCGGTCTGTGACTTTTGTTTTTCGCCTCCATGTTTTCCCTTGGAAAAAACAACAGAGATGCTCCGTCATTATGACTTTCACTTTCCTTTCTTCCTTGTCCTTTCCAACGACATTTGCTCCCATTTATACTCCAATATTCAATAATTGGATTCCTTTTAAAAACTGTACGTTGAATGCCAAAGTGGGGTTATTGGGTTAATTTCTGTGATCATTGCAAAATGTTACATGAAGGTGAAATCCCAGAATAACTTATTGAATTGTGATTATTAATATTTCTAATTTTGCATTTCTGCTCACCATCCAGCATTTGACTTTGTCCCATGCCCCACCCATATCACGAAGGATTTTATGCCATTTTTAGCAAATACATTTCCCAGAAGCGATTGCAAATATTTTGCTTCCTTTTAATTGTTTGACGTTCTCTGGGTTCTGTGTGGTTTTAGCTTCTGGATGCCCTGTCAAGAAGTGCGAACAAAGGAATTCCTCCAAATGTCAAACTGTCGGCGGCTTCTCTAGTCGGTGTCATGAAGGAAGGGAAACTTGTTCAACCACTGGCAAACTCTTTGCCCACAATTATGATCAATAATCCCAAGGTAAATATCAACGTCACTGCCCTTGATCTTAGAGTTCAAATTCAAAAATCAGATGAGGAAGCCTAATTAGGGGAGCTGAGTAGGGTAATTCTTCGTAAAATGGGGAGATCATTTTGTATGTTATTTGGAGTTTTGCTACAAGTTATGCAAGATTCACCTTTGCTATTGAATTTCCTTCATCTGCATGTAAAATCCAGCGGATGAATTACCATCTCCTGCTTTTCTACTGCACTGTTACGTTTTCATTTCTCCCCCGGGAAGCGATATTGAAGGGAAAACTTAGGCAATTTCACAGCAGATTTGCTCATTAGAAGGTGGGGTTAATCTCGGAAATTGACCCAGGTTATGCTTTTATCTTGCAGGGAAATGCAGTGGAGCAGCTGGAAGGGGTGCTACGAGCCGTGACCCCAAACGCTTCAGGTGGAGCGCGTGCCCCACTTGAGAACTTGACCAAGTTCCTTCGTTCCAGTGTAAGTGGGGCCAGTACCCTCGTGCCCTCATTGGTTTCAGGAACTCCGGATCTCCTCAAGGTCACACACATTTACTGATCCCTCGAACCCAAGAAGGAGTCTGAGAAGTGTTGCTAATTACAGGGCGTCGTTCCAGCCCTGCTTGGACCTCTGGGGGCAGTTAACGACGCACTGCTTGGGACGGTTGACTCCGTAGGAGAGCTACTTGGTGGGTCGTTGGGCTAAATTTGGAGACACGCCCTTCCCATTCTGCTAAGTACGCCTGGGTCTAGGACTCCATTTTAGGGGATATAGGAGAAGTTAATAAAAATGATTCCTTTGCACAAGCCTGCAATGGAACGTAATTTCAGTAATCAATTTCCCTTGCTGACTTTGGTACAATTTCCGAATAAGGAAAAGAACCGAGGGGCCTGGAATAGTGGGAAATGAATGAAAACTAAACATGGAAGTCTAAACACGCTCGGAGGCATTTCCAGATCTCATCATCATCACCTCTTCATTTTCAACTTCCCTGAGTCTCTTCTAATAGCTAACTAAGTTTCTGAGTAGAAACACTCTATTCAATCCAAAATTCCAACAGGGAACTAGGGAACAGAAACAGGAAGAAAGCTTCCAGGCCCCTGGATTTGTCCGCATACAAATAATAACCACTCGCCTACGAAGCAAACGCCTCTTGATTAGTCCATTGTGTAAGGTGACTCTCCAAATTCGATAGATTTCGATTTTCCAAAGGCGTACTACAGGTATAAAGCAGAGTTGAGGCTTTTGATTCCTTTCCCCCTTGGTGAAAGTCAGGAAATGACATGGGAGGTTCGGAAAATGTGAATGTCAAAATGTTTACTGTCAGAGGTAATATTAAGGGAAGTTCGTTTTGAATCGGTTAAACATAAGTCTTACAATTAAAATTAAACTAAGAATATTGAGAAAGGGACTTGAAGAACTAAGGTAAATTCTTCAAAAATCGCTCTTACAGAATTAGGCACGAGAATAATTAAGAATGACGATGATTACCGGTAGACCCATGTGGAGGATATTGAAGCGTCTGACTCCATTGTTGCGTCCTATCGAGTAAACTGGATCACCACCGCTGATGTAAACTGAATTTGATACGCAGCCCCTTCCACCGTTTGGGAAATCCTTGCACTCGTGAAAATTCATCCCATTGAGTCCCTTAAACTGAAAAACAAAAAGAAATTTTAATAATTCACGACGCAACCAACGAATAGGGACATGGAATGACAAAGGGTCACAAAAAACAAAAGTGTCGTTCGTTCCAAACAAAATTACATACAAGGCATGGAGACGAACCTCAAATTTGGTGCCGGGTGGAATAATATTTCGTCCAGCGGCGGCGTTGTTGATGGCTTGTGTCAGAATATCGCTTGGATCCTCGGTTTCAGCGTCAGCAAGGGCGAGCGTAATTGTCAACGTTAGAAAGATCAATAGACGACCCATTTCCATTCTCGTTCTGGCTGATTGGTTCGGGATAGTTTTGAGGAATACTTTCAGAGTTTCAATGAACCTCCTTGTAGGTTGAGATGATGCCTTCTGAACGGAAAAGTAAAGCAGTGTCCAGCTTATTTTCTTGACAAACCTAGTTACAATCTTGGGGAACATACTTAAATTATATAAGCATTATTTAGCCATTTTGCACCCCACCCTCCCACCCCTTATGGGAGTTTAACATTACGACGTAATAAAACCCAGGTATAAGCGACCGACCGACTGACCCACCCCACGGCTTATATAATTTAAGTATGTCCCCTTGGTGTCACAACGTCAGTGGCAGGCAGCGTAGTTTACAACAAGGGGATGAGTGAATATGATTCACTATGTGAGATAATTGATATTCACACAGGTAATTAGGAACTTAGGAAGGGAGCTGTAACGTCGTGGTTTTGAATCACTGCATTACTCTTCCAATTTTCTGGATAAAATCCATTCAACCATTGCAAGGTCAAACTTGCGAAATTTCTTATTATGCTAAGATAAAAGGGAATTTGATGCCGAAAGGTATGAATCAAGTTTAATAAAGGTTAACATACAATGCTGCACGTCGTTTGTTGTACACTTCAGTGTCAAGTTCAGCATATAAAAGGGCACAGAAAAAGAACACATTCACCCCAGTATTGTCTGTTGCTAAAGGATTAGACCCTTATTTCCAGATTTTCAGTTTTTACCGTTGTGGTTTTTATTACACATTTCTGCGACTAACACAAATGGCGCATTTGGCGTTTTTCGAAAGTTTAGTTTCCACGATATACGTTTTATAATCATAATTTCTAAAGAAAAAAAATATGCCTTTAGGAAAGGGAACTTGTTGAAGCCATTACTGAAAATGAAGCTGAAGTCAATAAAATTTGAAAAGCATTGCAAGAAAGCATAAATTTTCCACAAGAGAAATACCTTATGGCCTAAAGACTTTCTTGTAGAATGGATTCTTAAGAAAAGGAATTATTGTTTCTAAAAATAAAAATCCAGGTAAACAGAACGGGATTTTTTCGAGTGACATTGACCTTCCGAGGGTCCATTCACGGAGTGTACAAGTCTAAGTAATTTGACAAGTATAAAAGGTATGCGGCGTAGTTGTACTTGGAGTTCAGTCAGACCATCGCTTCCCTTCTTTTTACGCTTTAAGTTTTAATCATCGTGACCAAGTAGCCAAGCCAAGGCGAGGATTGTGGTGGTGAAGATTAGAAGTGTTGTGGGGTGTATGTGTGGATTCAATTGGAGCTTTTCTGTCGTGCCATATCCCGGATATTAAAACTTTTCCCGGTGGAGTCATTGGAGAAAGTCGGCTAAGAAAATCGCTTACTACCACTTAGAGACTACATACACTTACGTAAGAACCCAACAAGTGTTGGCTGGAACCGTCACCCGCCTCCTTTTATTATTGTTATTATTATCGGATCCACTCCAGTCTTGGAGTATTAGCGGATTATTAGGTCTTTCGGAATTAGAAATCCGTGGGAGAAAGCTGATTCTATTGAACTTTTTTTCCAAGAGTACAATAATGGTTCCTTTTCGTCAATCCCTTTTCCTCTGTCGTCATTCCCTGAAATTGGAATCCTATTCATTCCACTTCATCATGACAATCCTCATCATCATGTCCAATTCAATTGTTTCGAGCCAAACCAAAAATTCCGCGACCCCAATTTCGAGGTATTGAAACCCACTAATTAAAACCATGGATCACGAAAAGTAACTAATAATTACTCCATACTTTCTCCAGTACTCCAGTAGTGGTCGAGCCACGGTCAACCCACGACACGAACAGACACCCAACTTCCAACAAATTTGTCCGGGAAAGGTAAGGATAAGTCTACCTTTTATTACCGCTAAAAGAAAAGAAAGATTTATTCCATGGATGTGGGGATAGGAAATGTTGAAGGAAGGAATGTTCACGTTGGAATATTGAATTCAATAGGAACAAATCGTGTTAAAATTGAAATGCAGCAATTTAAGCAGACTTAACGGACTGGTTATTACAATTCCTTTTGTATTTCCCATTTCCTTGAACTCGTTTATGGATTCTGTCCTGATGTGTAGCCCATTACCCAAACCTTTATTTCATGCATTGGCTTAATAGCATTCGAGCGATTTCTTAAGGAGGTAGAGGAACAATCGGAACAAATTTCGTGTTTTATTCTTCCATTTGTTTGAAATCCCCATTTGGAAATTGGAGGACTGGGACCTACTGTAAAAAAAAAAAAAATTGAATCCCTTTAGTGTCTTCTGTTCCTTCCAATACAAACTTACAAACCTGCATGGCTACGCAAATTAAAACTCTTCGTTTTTATTCTTTAAAAACGAGGAGCATTTGTGCAAACATTCTTTAAAAACGAAGGTAGGACAATTCCCTGTGGAAAGTTTAACCTTGTACCTTTCAATTGCGTTGGACACGAAGACATATTAGATACACTTATGATTGTATTCGGCATTCTAATGATGACATGTAAGGTTCATGTTCGGCAGGATAGGATCTGTTCATGTAGAAATGAACAAAGTTTCATAGCGTTTGCTAAACAGTCTTTCCTTGATGTGTTATGCAGGATGCTCCATTTCGATCCGGATTTCCAAGATGAAATGACGGGGATTCAGCAGTTAGTGGATGATGGAGACTCACCTTCTGAATCCGAGTTGTATGGATTTGAAAATTCCATTCAACGTGGGACGGACAGCTTCAGTAGATTAAGCCAAGACGAACAAAAGCCATTGACAAGCTCCAGGGCGGAGGAGCCTCCAAAGACGCAAGGAATCCCATCAGACCCACCAGCGCAGGGGAAAGTCCCCAGCGACACCCCAAAGAATCCGATACTTTCCGGGGAAACAAGTGTTGATCTAATGGGCCTATCGAATGCGAATGCAATTATTGGTGACAAGTTTTTGAAGCCAATAAGTTCCATCCCTACTACCTCTCCAAGTGTTTCAAGAGATGAAGCCAGTAATGGAGGAATAATGGGAAATCGAAATGGAAACTCAAAAAACAGCGTTACAGCTCCATCTTCGTCCAGAGAGTCCAGCCCATCGGTACCATCCCTGGAGAACTTCAACTATATAAATGGAGAGGACATTTTGTTGAACGAGACAAAAGATTGTAAAGAAACTCAATTTGGAGAACCCACTCCAGCACGCTCCAGATTTTCAAGTGTGACAAGACGGCAGGATGAAGACAAAGTCCAAAGGGCAGATCCTCCTCAGCCATGGCGGAATATTCCAGAAAGATTGGAGTTTCCCGCTCTGGATCAAGATCACCAGCCTCCTCCTTCACCGCGAATTTCCCCATACTCGACCGGTCTCTTCAAACCCTTGAAGGAAATCTCAGCGCCCGTGGTGGCAACACCCGCCCTGGAGCCTGG
Source organism: Anurida granaria (assembly GCA_034694825.1). Lineage (NCBI taxonomy): Eukaryota > Metazoa > Arthropoda > Collembola > Poduromorpha > Neanuridae > Anurida > Anurida granaria. Next base: position 25,371 of record JAQIWD010000186.1, read on the forward strand.
TATTGTCACAGTAGTTGGGATTTTCTTGGTATCAATCCTTACGTTCGCAGCCTTGATGTCACAGGGTGACTTCAACCACTCGGAAAATTCCGAGGCAAGAATCATTGATCCTATCCAGGAGTCCTGGGATCGCTCATTCCAAACCCACTTTTACAATCCAGGAATATCGCGACAACGTCAGAATGTCCACATCCCGCGTCGTCCACCACACCTCAACCTCCGACCACGACCACCGCCGTTTGTTTGGTTCTAAGCCCCAGCCGCCCTCAGTCTTATTTGTATTGACCCGCCTCCAAGGTCCCAGAATTTCCCCTTGTTGCCATCAATAATGTTATGCTTTGTAAAAATTCTGGAAATAAATGGTGCTAAGATGACGAAAATTTGAGATAAAAAAGGCCCGAATTCCGTTCGTTTTTCATACTTGGAACTTCGCCTTTGATCCCAAGGAGAAAGGAACTAAGGAGGAACCTTTAAAATGGAATTTGATTGAAATCTAGAATTCTCAGTTCCAGGTTACCATCTGGAATTATTACTCAAGTCCTTATTCCTCCAAGTTTTCACCCTCTCCAGGAGCATTTGAAACCAAAAGGTGAGAAGGCACTTGCGTATTGAGAAAGTCAAAAGGAGAAAATGGGCCGTGCAGTTCCTTGTTTCCTGAGAAAGTGCTTGCGGTACGGTGGTCTGATCAGACTTCGTCAGTCAGTACATTCCAGGAGTTTATTCCAGGAGGGACCATCTGAATATTTAGTCCAGTGGGAACAAGCACCAGGAGACTGGAGAAAGGAATCCCCCTTAAGATTTTATTCATTAGCCCACTTGAGAGCCCATCTTCCTTCTTTTCATTATCGGATGAGAGCTCTTGTCTTAATTCTTGGACGCGTAGAAACTAATATAACTCCGTTTCCAGAGTTCCTAATTTAAATTAATTTCCTACAACTATGCGGGACTTCCGGTAGAATAGATCCCGCTAATCCCCTGTGCAGCTATAATTAGTAATTTAATGTTAACCAAGTGCCATAATAATCCAGCACCAAAATAAGTTCCTTAGACTGTTCAAAACAGTTCCCTTGGCCAAACAGCACCGGGAGTGTGCAGTGAAAGTCCCTTTACCAGAAACGGAGATTCGTTTCCAGCAGCAGCAGCATTAACTTGGCCAAATGCTTCATTTTATAGAGACCTTGACCGGGAAATGTGCTCTGGAAACCTAAGACGAAGAGGTAAGGGAGCGAATGCATGTAAGATTGCAGAAAACAAAGGGATCTGCCCTACTATTCGTGTATTCGTACTTATGAATGGATGGTAACTAACAAAAGGAAAAGTCTGATGAAAGAACTTTCAAATCACCGCGGCGAGTCTTTTGATCTGAGTGGCACTGATTCTGGTGGTGGCAAATTGGAATCTCAGTCCCTTTGTTTCCAATTTTCTCAGAATAATTATTAGAATAAGAGAGGGAATTAATTAATAACAATTAGTTGCATGTAATACAGAGAGTATTGGAAGTATTTCTCTACCTTCGCAATGAAATGGAGCTGAGGAGACCCTCTTGCAGAATAGTTCAAAGTCTAATTTGACATTTCAAACGCCTCCACACTAACTATTTTGATGTCTCCATCATTATTATCTCGAAACAATTCCTAATTCCTCTCTTTGTAGTGTTCATTACGTCACTCTTCGTTTCAGATTGGTTTATTGCTGCAATTTTGTTCCATTGAGCAACTGAGATCTAAGGAAGTGTCTAAGGCTTCCTAGTTCATATTCGTAAGGGTCTTTGGGCTTTGATTCCGGAAAAAGCTTGGAAGAAAATTCAGCCCTTCGCTACCCCTCCAGGAGTATGAATTCTGAGAAATGGATTGCGGAAGCAAGTGAATGAGTTACCCTACGTAATGGTGTTCCATTGGAAATTTTGACGCAAAAGAACTTTATGGGATTACGTGGTAAAAGTGGGTAGCAAAGGAATTCAAAAAGGACAATCATCTAACTCTGAATGGGAAATTATTCTACACTTGTCGCCTCCTACTTCAACTGCTCCTCCATCTTAAGTGGATCCTCCTCATTTTGTTCCTTTTTGGAGGAAGATCGTTAAAATGAGTGAAAAGTTTTGACAGCACAAAGACAGGAGAAAGCGAAAGGAGCAAAGAATGTCAGGTTGCGTCGTCGACCACTGCGTGACAAGACCATAAATTCTGTGCCCCTGAGGTCAACTGAGGCTAAGGGCTCACAGTATTTAATCAAATTTTATCTGCATACCCCCTTCAACTAAAATTCCGACAGATCAAGTTGTGCATATTCCTAAAAAAATAGTGGTGGTTTACTCACACGGTGCCACGTTGTAAGGATTTCAATCCACGTGGATCTCTTGGTCGCATTACAATTACAAATTAGAGGGGTACACCAACCACGGCTTGATCTTTTCTGCATCTCAAAATCAATGTAGAATTGCAGGATTTATTTAGAAAATGGCCAATTTGCTACTTCGTGGTTCCGGGAATGGGAGGATTATTTTCAAACAATTAGACAAGATGGAGAAAATAGACTGGGATTAATCCCAGAATTTTGTGTTTTCGACATCTCTATGGGCTTACTTGTTTTCTTCCAAGTTGTCTTTAATGTTTTATAGCAAACGCAGAAGACTTGAGCATCATCACATGATTCAATTTCTCCAAAGTGAAAGTAGAAAAAATCAGTAGAAACTGTATAGAAAACCACGAATCGAGGGACATTTAGACTGATTAGCATAATGAAACTGACATAAGCGAGATGAGACTGATTATTATCATAAGGGTATTAAGACTGACTACCTTCTTAAGCTGGATCAGACTCACTATCGTGATAAAGGAGATCAGACTGACTTTCAAGATAAAGGAGATGACACTGATTAGCATAATGAGGGAGATAAAACTGGCAATTATCAGCGAGAAGAGACTGATTAGCATAATGAGGGAGATAAAACTGACTATCATCATGAGCGAGGTGAGACTGACTATTACCATAAGGGAGATATGACTGACAAACTTCGTAAGCTAGATCAGACACACTATGCTGGAGCGCATTTTGACCAGGTTTGTTAACATGCCCAATTTGAGTCAGATTTTGCAATGCACATTTTGACCAGGTTTGTGATCATGCCCAATTTGAGTCAGATTTTGCAATGCACATTTTGACCAGGTTTGTGAACATGCCCAATTTGAGTTTTGAAGGCTATCTCCGCGTCCCCATTAAGGTTTCTTAACGGCTTCAATAGCAAGGGGCGGCAGAACAACTTTAGCAAGGACCCGTTCGCGAACACAAAGAAGGGGCTGCAGAATACCTTTAGCAAGCACCCGTGGACTTTCAATAACAAGGGGTGGCAAAGTACCTTTAGCAAGGACTCGCGCATCCAGATATTACAATGGATGCAGAGTACCTTTAGCAAGCACCCGTGGACTGTCAATAACAAGGGGTGGCCGACTACCTTTAGCAAGCACCCGCGCGCCCACACAAATCAAGAGATGCAGAGTACATTTAGCAAGCACCCGCGCGCCCACGCTTTTGCTGGGAATTCGTGCACACTGCCTGCATGACTTCAAAGCCTTGATTTAAGTTCCAGCTTAAATGAACTATCACAAGATGGTTTTGACACTTTGCCTTCAGGGATTAGGAGAACCTTGACATGAGGACACCGGTAGCGTTGTTAACCCAGAGTCCCCGCTAAGGCGTTACTATGTGCATCAAATATTGACTATAAGGCCTGCTGACTGATAAGAAGGCTAATCAACGCTGAATATTTGAAGCAGTCGAGGATGATGTATACGGATAAGATGAGACCCATGATGTTTCAAATTCAGGAAACCGGCGTCTCTATCCGCTGATTTCCCATTTTATCAATTCCATAAACCACTTTCTCTACTACGTAGATTCGTGGTTAAAAAGGGGCGGCAGAGTACCTTTAGCAAGCACCCGTGGCCTGTCAATAACAAGGGTCGACAGAGTACCTTTAGCAAGCACCTGTGGATCCACGTTTTTGCTGGACATTCTTGCACACTGCCTGCATTACTTCAATCTAGGAATGTTTGCTTGAAATTTTTTATTCGTTGCCTCAATAAACACTCCATCAACACCCGCCTCTCCAATACTCGTATTCTAAGATGATTCTAATGGGCACGTTGATAAGTCCTTGCACATCCTGAAGGCTATCTCCGCGTCCCCATTAAGGTTTCTTAACGGCTTCAATAACA
>JAQIWD010000187.1:0-29561 GCA_034694825.1 Anurida granaria
GCCTGGTTGGCGTGAGATGAGGATGACCTAATTAATAGGCATACTCACTCCCTCCTATAGAACATACATACATACATGCACACCATTACGGGCCTCAATTCAACAAGCCTTTTCTCTAGACAGCCTTGGTATAGGTCAAAAGGAAGCAAGGTCGTGTGAATGCAACCTGTGACTGTACACTAATGTTGTGGAATCAACTGTCTAAAAACTAAATGCATTCTGGAGATAATCTCCAGGAGAACCTGGATTTCAGCACTGATGGGGAATTCGTCCGAAGAATCGTAGTTTTGCAGATAAGTGCTTTGAATTCTGCTTCTTTATCACGCTATGATACTTGAAATTGTGCTCACGCCTTCTACGCCGTCAGAACGTTGAAAATGGATACAGGTGTCATGGCGTCGCCGTGGTTAATGAACTATCCATGAGTTTCCACGGTGTAAGATAGTTGTATAATTTAAATTTTTAGTGGTGAGGGAGCTCATTTAAAAATATAAAGCATTCAAAAAAGACTCCTGGACGTTGACCATTTCATGTATTCTAATTAGATACGTTTTTACATTAAGTGTTTTGCATTTGCTTTGTAATCTGAAGTAAGCTTGTAAAGGTTGCCGTCTATATAATATTCAATGGAGTTTTCACTTTTCTTGGTAAGGTGACCCAAAGTAAAGTGGATTTTTTTTTCATTCCTGATGGTGAGGAAGTCACTTGAGGGTTTAGCTGTAAAGGTTGGACAGTCGAGTCAAGTAGGTAGTTGCATTTAAGTCCCCTTTTCTCTTTATATTTCACTCCTTCTTTCCAACTTTGACTTTCTCTACCAAATGTTTTCTTTTCCGGATGAAAGTGAAAGTCCTATTATGGGGGACGGGCCTTTCCCATCCCCATCCTATACCCAAGGAGGAGATTGTAATAAAGACTCAAGTCCCTCCGAAGACCCATATTCCTTTATGCTTCCCGTACTCACAGGTAGGGGTTAACTACGATATGCAAATAGGAAATGCTGAAAAGATGGAAATTATCCGAATCATCACTAATTTTACGTTTCAACTTTATTCCTTCAAAGTTCGTAATATCTTACCTTCAAGGTGTTGGACTTTGGAACCAAACGTTGAAGACGCCAAAACTAATAAGAGTCAATTTTGTAGTTGGTACCGGACTTTTTGGTATTTTTATTATTTCGCATGATTGAAACGCCCAAAACTGAGTTGAAAATCCCCATTTCCGGTTTTAAAGTAAAATGTGCTCTAGTTTTTTAAATTTAACTTTGTGCGTTTTCCAACTAGTGAGGAGGAAATAACGTCTTCAATCATTTACTCTCAAATTCCCAGAAGTTTTTCCAAAAAGAATGCGTAGCGGTGAAAGTTTGCGAATGAGTGAGCGATGCTCATAATCCACTGGGTATTCCTGGAATTTCGTCCGCATCCATCTCTTTATAATTCATTAATATGTTTTATGCAAATTGTTTGACACTCTCATTTGTCTTGGGAAATTATATTTATATTTCAAAACTCAGTTTTCTGAACCTAATAAAGAACTCTGTTCCAATTTAACCTGTCAAATCAACTGGATGTCAAAGTTGGCCCCTTTCGCCATGAAACGATGAACCTCCAACTACTAATTTCAAAAGCTTTGCAAAAAGCTTTGAGTGAAAACTGCAGATCGCATTCGGATCACTATCACATATTGAGAACACGAAAAAGGTTTACGTCTTGCAAGTAAATGTTTCAAGCTTAAGAAGCAAGCAACCACAACCATGACCAGTGAACCCTAATTGAATTTGAGAACAAAGAATACCTTGAAAAGAGAAAGTAAGAGTCCAATAATGAGAACTGAAGATCACATTGTGAAAGGAGAGAAAAGAAAGGAGGCAGTAAAAGTTAGGAAGAAAGTAAGCATGAAACCAGCAGCAGTGTTTCTTTGACTAATTTAGGAAATGAATATGAGACCATCCCAGCAGACCAGTACGCATCGCACTCAAAATGAAAGATAACAAAAGGAGTAGTCAAGGGAAATGGCAGAGTCCTTCTGGTGCTCTTCTCCCACTGGTACTGGAGCTTCTTTCTATTTTATCTCTGGAGAAAGGACTTCTAAAGGGAAACATATTCCGTTTCCCCAATTGGAAATGGACATTGGCAATTAAATGAAGGGGAAACTCCTCTTACCCGGACTCCAATTAGTCCTAATGGTTTTTCCAATCATTCCAAACCTTTTTCCGTATTAATTTTTTGGCTTTCCTTAAAAATATCCTGAATATCTCCTTATAAAACAGGATCATCATGAAACTCATAAATAATGAAATGAAGATGCGCTTGCCATTATTCAGTGTACAGAAACCGCCACCCTACTTCTTCGTAGGCTTTCGTGTTATTTTGCGAAATTTTCCATAAACCACTTTACAAATTGACACCTGAGTCCTGCAAAAAAACGAGCTACACGGTGCGGTAAAGATTCCCTTCTTCTTCACCTAACCGACATGTCATCAGTAGCCTCCCCTTTAAAGTTTCATTGCAAAATTTACCAGGGAGCTATGCCAGGTTGTCGTTCATTTGAGATGTACCATCATAAGTTCATTTCCTCCGGTTCCACTCAGGCAGCGCACTATTTCCCACTTACAGCTTCCATTTTCTGCGCTCAAAAATGCAGTGCATAAAATATCACATATCAAAAAGAAAAACTTTTCAAGTCTGCTTTCTCCCTGGAAGCCTTTCCTGACATTTTGATGACATTTTCCTTTCTTCTTCTGCCACTCACTTTGTGTTGAGGGTTCTAATCCCAAGAGGCATGTCGCCCCTTTGAACCAGGCGAGAAAGGTGACAAAGTGACTCCTGCTGACAGATAGCTAAATACTAATTTCTACGTGTCGAGCCAGTCTGCTTACAAACGGCAAAGTGTCAAGCCCCCCCCCCCTTTAAGGGGGCTCTTTGTGCTCTGGTTCCAGCCCTTTTGACTACAAATTCTAAGATTACAACAAGTAATAATGAAAGGCTTAAGTCGATCACATAAACCTTTCTCCACCTTGAGCCCTCCGGTTTTCCCCGCTTCAGCCAGGAAGCCTGGATGGAGGCAGCAGCAGACATGCAATTACTCCTTAGCAGATAAGACGCCACTTTCCCCTTTATCCTTCGGATAATAATGCACTCATCAGCAAGCATAAGCATTAAGCCCCCTCCTTTCTCCAAAAGAAAAACGTATCGACTGAGCAAGGAGAAAGTGGATTAGAATGAAAGCGCCGAATTCCTCCTGCTGGGGAAATAAATCAGACAATCCTAGGCGTAGTTGGAAGGGGAATGGGAATCTTATTAGGAAGATGAAAGCTAAAGTTGGTACCTCTACTTTCTTTCCGCTTTTGCTGAATGAGTAGTTTCGGTTTAATTTAACGAGGAAGGAACGCGGTGGGGAATGGGAAGCGGGCATTGTGCGTTCATCCCGGGCCGTCTTAGCATTATGTCTTCGGGGAACAGCGGGCAATGGTAGTGGTGTCGTGGCCTAATTGGATTATTACTCTATAAGCGCTGGAGAAAGTGGGAAATGGGTGTAATAATTTTGCCGGAAGACGACGATGCGACTCTTTACACTACTACTCGTGCAATGAAACAGATTTGTAGGGAAGAAATCCTGATTTGGAAGTATAAATGTGTATAAGATGTGGAATGGAATGGTTAGGAATTGAGGGTTATTAATTCCAGTTGACAGGAGGAAGCTCCAGTTAGTTTAATGTTCCATTACCCAAACTTTCACTTGAGTGAAAGTCCTTTGGATATTTTTCCGAGTCGAGATAAAGCACCTGTTGGGTACGGAAAAAGCATAAGAATGAAAGGAAAGAAGAGAAACGACGACGCCGGAAAGGAAGATGGTTAAAGAAAGTGAAAGTAAAGAATGGATCCTCCCTCATGATTTATTAGTCTCCTTATTTGCTTGGGGTAAACAAGTAATTTGGCTGAAGAGCTTTTTAAAACAGAAGACTCTTGTTCTTCTAGGTATCCCTACGCTACTAACCCTACGTTTTACTATGCCTCGTCTATTTTTTTCTAATTTACTTTTCCCCTGTGCCTTCCCCTCATGAATATTTATGAAAATGAACTCATTCTTGCCTCCTCTGCTGTGGTTTTTAGCCGATCTCGGATAAAGCACTCTGGATGTTGGATTTATGATTATGATATTGAAAAAGATAGAAATCTGCTCTCATTCTGCCCATACACCCTCAACCACACGAAAGAAAAGCAGAAGTGGTTTTATTTATTATTAAAAACAAGATCCACTGTTTTAAAACCCGCCCATGCCATACCTGTTTCTTAAATTAAAAGGACTTTCTCTCCCAAACTTTCTCTCGAAAAAAACGTCAAAAAGCGACTTCAAATATTTTTCCGTTTCATACCCATCATCCAACTAACTCTCGAGTTGTGTCTTCTGCTTGTGACATCTCTACTTTTCCCTAATGGACAGTAAAGTTTCCCTGTTTATACATTTCATGTTTCAGGCACAATGACAGAAGGGGGAAAGTTTTTATTTAACTTCTGGACAGACGGATAGTTTTCCCCGTATAAAAGTTCGTTCAAAAACAGTAACAACAAACAACCGTCTCGTTTACTCGAACAATGCAGAGACAAGATACACGAAACCTCACCTAAAGAGCCTGTCATGATAACTCTAACTAGGATGCACTTCCATTCCCATCAGGATTCAATCCAGGTCTAAATGCCAAAGTCCATCGGACGGGAACTGTCAAAATTCAGTAAGGGGAGTAGAAAAAGTGACAGAAATTCCCATTCATGTCAAACTTCAAGAGTCAAATTAAAATGGATTCCATTCCACCAGGGAGGAGCTCCTGAATCCAAAATGATTATTTTGGAATTCGTTATTAAAAGGAGGGATGGGGGTTCCTGGAGGAATGCTCCAGCGCATTCTTAAATGCTTTCTCCTTGACAATGTGGGCTTAATAAAGACAGGAGCTGGAAGGATGCTGGAGTGCTGGATGCTCCCGGTATGGGAAGAAAATGAGCTTTCTCCCCCCGCACTACACTACTTAAAGGCTTTCGCTTATGAAGAAATCCATAAAGGGCATTATTACACTTTCACAAAAGAAATGGGACAACCGTCGCGTCGTCAGTCCACGGCGTGAGGAGGACGCGCATCATCTTTTCCTTTCAATTTGAAACCTTAGCTCCCAGCGGTACCACCACGACCAGCTAATACCCGCCGAATCCATAAAACCCTTTAGGAAAAAGTGCCAAGATAATGGAAAGCCACCAACCAACCAACAGTACCACCGAGACCAAACCCAACAAGCAAGAAAAGCACATTATCGTCAATAAGTGAAAGTCTTTCAACCACATCATCATCTCCTCAAACATTTCAGAAAGACCCACTTTCTCCTCACCTTTCTCCTCCACCTACTTCCTGGTGTCCCATTATCATTACAAAAGGAGCTCCTGAATTTCTTCCACCACCACCACTGCTAACTCCTGATGCTTCCTTTATCCTGCAACTAAAAGCACTCCATGTATCTTTCTCCGGAATCTGAATTATTGAAGAATCCATTAACAACAGCCAAAGTTTTAGTTTCGACCTCCTGACGAGCAAGGTGTGTTCCATGCTTGCAATCTCTTCTGATTGCAAAGTTCACAACTTCCCTTTCTGAAAGAGATTAGTGTCCATGGTCATGGTGCGACGAGGAGGGTGGGTAATGGAGGGTAATGGGTAATTCGAGTATAATGCTGCTGGTTAGCAAGGACTAAATAATGCATGATTTGGAGCCATGATCATTACCATCAGAACTTCAGTTTCCGAGTCCCTACCACTTGTAATCTGGTGTGGATTAATAACCATCCAAATTAGAAACAACGGGAAACAAGAGATTAAATCTGGAGCACCCGCATCTCCCCCTGTAATTTATTATTCACAGGTCCAGTGGGTCATCAGCAGTAAGTTCCATCACAGCCCCCAACTTTCTCTGGTTTTAATCAGCATTTTGAAACAAGTAGTTACGCGTGCTCCATTTCTGCTTCACAGTTTTCTGGGAAACAAGACCAGCCTGGAAGAAATTAACTTCTTGAATCGATGCTAGTTTTACCGATTTTGAAATAATTGCCATCGAATTTTGTCTTCCCCGAGTACAAAGTAGTGAAATGAGCTCAAAATTCTTAGAGAGCTTCCCCTAATCAGCAAGTTTGAAAGTGTCGGTGACATTCATTAGACGGAAGTTTAGGGCGTGGGAAAAGTTCTAGGGAGAGATAAAAGGTTAATGGAACTTAACTTGGTGGAAGTGACACGGAGTAAATGACTAGGCGTCAACAAATTCGGACTGACAGGAACTTCACTTTCTCCTTCCATTTCCCCTGTGTGCGATGATGGTGGGGAGTAAGTTGCGGCCTATCAAGTGAAGCTACTAGACTCGATGCCTTATCAGCCACAACAGCCAAGCTCCAGTGCTCCAGCCCTTCCAGTGCTGAGGACATGTGAACATCCTTTCCCCCACAGTCAGCTTTCTCCAGAAAAAAAACCGCAAGACCCAGATCTCGTCCGTCAGAAACATTGGATCCACAAGATTAATCCCCTTCATCAAAACCCTACGAAAACTGGTGCTACTTTGGGCCCAATTCAAAATGACTTTCCCTTGTAAGGGAGTATTAGTTGATGTCATTCATGATCTGGATGAATCCCTGGAGGATTTACTTTCCCCACACCATATGGAACCACCACCACCGCCGCGGCCGCCGTCAGCCTTACTACTGAACGAAGTGCATACAACTTGCAAAGAAAATCATACAGACAGGATCCTTTCCCTTCAATTTCTCAATTACGCAATTTATCTCCGCTTCCAACTCCATTTGTTTTGACTTAAGGAAACTCCCCCTCTCTGGGAAAAGTTCCGATGCGGGAATTCATGGGAGAAAATAAACCCACCAAATATTGGAAGAGTTCGCTGGAAGCTGGAAGTGAGGAATGTGTGGACGATTTGAAAATTGTGATTCCGAGGATGCTTTCCCTAGTCCCTCTTTTGTGTATTTTATCCTGGAAGGCATAAACCGAATTCGGAGATTGAACCACCACCACCGCCACCCGCCTCCATCGTAAATGGACGGAGAAGATATTACATCATAAAGCACTATAAAATCTCCCTAACCCCTCGAGGTCATGGCAAGAAAGTATAAAACTTGGAGAAAGTAAATAGGAATGATAATGCTGTGGCCCCGTCTCCCTCTGCCCATGGTTCATTGTGCCTTGCTGGTGCTCCGTTCTCGTGGCTTGATTGAGTCTCCCCTTGAAATTGGAAAAGGGAAAGTAGGATGTTGGTGGGAGGACAATAGGAGCTCATCCTCATTGTCATTTTTGGTCTTTTTTTGCATTGGAAGCTCGCCTTATCCCTGCCGGGCTTTGAGGTTTTCCCCGAATTTCTTTCTTGCTGACTCGACTTTGCAAACCCTTTGTCCAGGAATCAATGGAATCTAAATAATCAGATCCCGACTCCTAGCCCCTACTTTTGCATTCAAGGACTCAACCTCCAGAGTAGAGACCAACATCGTAAAATCTTGATTGCTCTCCCCTTCATCATCCCCCATAAACAAGCCACCAATCAAGCCAACAAATCCCACCGGCTTGCCCACTTGGCATGATGACCATCATCACTGGATGGACAGCAACTCATAGCTTTTGAATTTAATGAAAATGCGGTGGGATAAAAGCACAGGGCAGAGTAGCAGGCACGAGGCGTGGCGGCATCCCAAAATCACTCAACCCCACATTGGCAGTCTCCGGAATTTAGTTTTAAATTAGTTTTTGTCGTCGCTCCGTATTGTCAAAAGGCGTGGTTCTGAAACACGATGAAATAGGACGAAAGGAAACCAATTTATCATCCTTCAAAGAACGCTCGAAAAGTGGCAGAGGCACAAGAAAAATAGGAAGACACCCGAGTCCTTTCCTTTTCAAAGTGTTAAAATATGCTCCACAAGTCCGGATTGAAGATCCGGAATACGGAATGGGCCACCCGTCCTCCGGTGGATGTTGGAGGAAAAGGAAGATTGAATAGCGAAGATAATGATGAAAGGCCCAGTGCCAGTAAGGCAACCAGCAGCGAAGTGAAAGCAACAACGGAGAAAGTGAGACCAGTAGTTAGTAGCTTCTTTTTTGCAGAACGAACTCGGGCCTTTTACAATTCCGCCCTTGCATTTTATTCCTCACTTTCTGCGTGTATTTTATTCTCTCAAGTCACGAAGGCTCTTTCCATCACGTTAGGGAGGGAGAGCTGGGACTGGGGCTGGAAGGAGCTCCTCCAGAATCACCCAAGAACTAAACGTAACATTTATTTTCATGTATTTTGTGGACATGAACAAGAAGGCATAACATTTAACAACATCCGCCTCGCATCCTCCCTTGCTCCTTCATCTTCATTCCTTCAAAGGAAACTGAGGAGATCCATCGCAATTCGCAAGTCCCCATTCTTTTTCTGGAAGAAAAGGAAATAATGGTCCTGCATTCTAATTAGGCATCAAGAGCAGCACAACAGAAACAGCAAGCCACCTCATTTACACTTTTGCGGAGGAGCCTAATGACAATGTGAACTCATTTCCAGAGATCTTTCCAGGGCTAATTTTGGAACGACTGGAGAAAGTCTTGTGTGCTGGCAATGACTCACTTCCCTGCCAATGGGAGGGAGCTAGGGAACTTCCTCATGGAAAATGTATTACTCTCGTTGTCCTTCCAGGAAATCCTTGATCCCAAAACTTTGTAACAATTTACAGTTAGGAAACAATGAAATGAGGGAGGCAAGGGCTTGGGAACTTTACGGGAATCAAAAGCCCACACGGAAAGAATCAACTTTCTCCAGCGATTTTCCTAAGAAAGTCAACTCCCTGGAGGTTCGAAGAAATTTGGAGAAGTCAAAGAACTGGATAAGATACACCACGCTCCAGCTTCTCCAGCCGAATACCCAACTCAGTCCAGTCCACTCGTTTTGTGTTTAACAGACAAAATCCGGGTGAAAGTAAAATATGGGCGTAAGTTCCCTCGTAATTGAACTTCACTACCATCACCACCACAGACAGGCAGGAGAGACACATGGAATTTTGTACTGGAGTAAGTGAACGAACTCATTCAATCTTCCCAATGTTTTTTTGATCTCATGAAAAATTCAAGCAAAGTTTTTCTGATGTGGGACGATTTATAATACTTAAGTCACTCCAGTGAAAGCTTCGCCCCGCCCGCCCCAGCAGCAGCAGCAGTGGTTTTGTCATCCACTTCTTCTTCAAAGAAAAGAAAGGAACAAAGGGGAGAAAGTTTTACTTCATTTATTTTTTGAGTCTTTTTAAGAATTCAGGCCCCTTTCTCTAGGCTGACGCTGCTGCTGGTGGTGCTATCGGAGCGGGGCACTCATGCATTCACTCCGCAAGATCCTCCAGACGAACGAAGTGGTTCCCTGATGCTAATCCCTAATTCTGTCATCTGCATTTGGCGAGGACTCGAAGCGGAGAAAGTCTGTGAAGTCTTCAGTCGAATTACAATTTTTGGAATTCCAATGACGATTCCTTCGACATCAGCGGTCCAAAATTCTTACCGGATTTCCGCAGTTCCAGTGCAGTTCCAGAGTTCCAGGCCTACTTTTTTCAAATGATTGAAACTTTACAAACGATTACGTAATAGAAGTGGAGCAAATTCGGTTGAATGAATAGAAGATTGAAGGGTTCGTGTCTTCCGGGGGTAGGAAAAGGATTTAAAGCCGGGAGTGGAGCAAATCCTCAAGATTTGGATCAGGAGAAAGTTGTAGAGCCGCACTGGGGAAGAAGTGTAGTGGCCAATTAGTCCTTGTTTCCTTCCGCCTCGGTCTGCCTGCCCGGTGCTGGCTTTCCTTCCTGCATTATTTGATTTCCAGGATCTTGCTACTCCTTCTTCTCTGTCCGTGTGTGTGTGTGTGTGTGGAAGACTTAAAGTGTACTTAACTAAAGTCCTCACTCCAAAGTCACAAGATTAAATAATATATGAGTTTTTTGGGGGTCTGGAGAAAGTCCCTGGAAAAGGGATTGAGACTGGAGACCAAAGGAAATCCAAAATCCAGAGCACTCGGAACAACTTTCTCCGACTTGATTTGGTTTAAATGCGAACGGGGAAAATGCCACTCATCTCCTAAAAAAACTTTCTCCGAGCTTTGGGTCGTCAATAAAAGTGGGAAGCGGAAAAGGAAGAAGGCGAGGCGAAGAAGCAAAATTGAATAAAAACGATTTGTAAATTCTGGAGCTCACTCGACTTGAATCTAATCAAGAAATCTGAGGAGGAAGAAGAAGAAGAGAAAGCAAAAGGGATGGGGATTTGGAGATCCAGGCGTTTGTTTCTTTTCTCGTTCAATTTATGATTCCAATCAAAAACGAAATGCAATTTTTCATCCCCTCTCCCCACCCCTTCTTCATATCCGGTCCTTGTAAACACATCATGTAACTTTCAGTCTTTCCCATTTCACAAACACCTCAAAGGAAATAAAATTCTAGTACCACCACCAGCACACGAGTCCCAAGAAAAACAAAAACGGAAGTTTAATTTTGTCCTGAGCACCCTGGGAAGAAGTCCAGAGTTCCTACTCAACTATTTTCTTGCTCAGTGCTGAGAAGTGGGGATTTTCATGTTAGTTACGTCAAGATGCTCTCAGGGCTTTAACTCAAGGGTTCCGTAAATCCTTTCTGAGAGACTTTTCTGCCGGAGAACCCCAGAAGTCAATAAGACTTTTCTTCTTCTTCGCGTCCAAACAGACGGGGAGAGATTGCAAATTAAACGTCGTACTTTTCTGGGGTCTTCCCAGAAGATCAAGACATCCAGGTTGGTCTTTTTTGGGCTCCTTGTTATTTTTAGATTAAAATCAACATCCTCAGCCGTTCAGGATGGGCAAGAGGGGGCTCAATTTATAACTTTGTTGAAGATTGGATTTCCCCGTGACAAAACGGACCTCTTTTTCCAATGGAAATTTCAGCAGAGACAGTGGTGGCTTTACAACTTGTTTCCGCAATTTAATTGGACAAAGTCTTCAACTTTTTACGGAGGAAGAAAAGCTGATTTGGTTTTTCCAGCCCTGGAACGAGGACGCAAAAAAAGCCAAAGATTCCCTGGAGAAACACGCAACTTTATTTCGGGTTAGTTCCGGTTAGTTCATTAAATTAGATTTGCATGGAAAGTGCATACTCTTTGGTGCATTACTTTTTATAGGTCTACCCTATGGGTCTCAATCCTACGGTTATTATTGGACAGGTGAGTGATTGTTACATTTTTCCCATTGGATTTGGAAGAATCCTTAAGGATTGATGATGTCACTGGTGAGGTCGCTAGGGGGGTTGTCGCTGATGAAATCACTTTGTAATGTGGTTCTTCCTCGGGTTCCTCCCTATAGCCCACTTGAAGTTCCTGACGCTGCTGCGGAGGAGTACTTGGCGCTGGAGGTAGCGGTGGTGGTGGTGGGCTTCCAGTCCTCCCGTCAGCGTCTTCTGGACCCATGCCAAATGCTGTGCTAGCAGTCATTGGATGTGTAAATAAATCTTTGTCCAAAACGCCACCAGCCGCCGCGGCGGTGGTTGGATACCCTGTTGCTCCCACTTTCACCTCCACGGGTGAACTTGACGGACCGCACGTCAATTTGAGGTCCACTTCGTCCTCCGTCACTTTCACACTTTCCCCTGAAAGTGTCGCGGGCTGTTGCGGCGGACTGCCCGACGAAGGTCCATTGATGACAGCACCTATCTGACCTGAAAAGTGAAAAAGCGACAGCCTTTGCAATGACCCGTGAAATTCCACTTTCTCCAGCCCCCTCACTTACTCTGACCACTTTGAAGAGATGCGTCCTCTCCAACTGAATTAGTAGAAGTGAGGCTTCCTGCTGCGGGTGACACGTTCGACCGGATCGGAGCGTCACGGAAATGAACGGTTCGTCGGCCCATTGTAAATGAATTTGACAGGGGCAGGGTAGAGGTGATGTAGGCAACGTTATTTCTGAGGCTGATGACGGAGCGCGGTCGATCGCTTACCGGTGGGAGGCTGCTCGAGTTGTTGAAATTATTTGAAATCAAATATGGCCGTGATTCTGAATTGATTGTGTAGCCAATGTAGGAGGGTGGCGGCGGTGTTACCCTGTTTTGATTGTTAGGCGTCGCTGCTGCTGCCGGAGGAGGGAGGACGTTGGCGCTCCGCGGTGTCAGGCGGAGTGGTGGCGTCGGATTACTTCCGGTGGTTGGCAGAAGTGGGCGTGGTGGGGGTGTGACGGTGGCATTCTGTTGCTGGTGGTGATAAAAGTATCGAGGGAGTGTCGAGTGGGAATAATTGGAGCGATTGTTTTGATTTTGTTGCTGCAAGTTGTGGGCTGAGAGATACTGCTGGAGGATGTCCGCAGGCAGGAATCCATTGGCGAAATCCGATGATATGCTCCGATTGTTTAATTGGTTAGCGGAAGGGAAGTTATTGAGACGCGGGGGGAGGCGGGTATTGTTGCAGACGAGGTTCGGCTGGAACTGATGCCAGTCATTGTCCAGGGGTGTAGTGGGGTTTAGCGTACTGTTGCTGAAATTAGAGGAAGCTGAATATGTGTTGATGAGGGCACTGGTCGTGGAGGAAGATGCCAGGGGCATCCGGTACAAACCTGGGGAGAAAGTTAGAAAGTTTTCAAAATTCGACTAATGAGGATAGACGCTGAAAAATAATTGAGCAATACTAAAAATTTGGGGCCATCTGTCACCGGATATCCATTAGGAATTACTAATTACAAGCGCTTTGATGTGTGATGTGGTGGGGCACGTGGTGTCAACCAACTTCCGCTGGTTGACACCACGAATGTTTTGAGAACCAACGGTTGTGATTAATTAAACAAAATTAATTAACCAAAGGAAAACATTGGGGAAAGTTGATGACTGCATTATGATGCTGCAAAAGGGATTTGGGAAAAGTCGTTGAGATTAAATGTAATTCACCAATGATATTGTACAAATTCCCCAGGTCAGTCTAGCTCGAATTTGGTGCGGGATATCAGTTATACACAGGCTCACCGAAGCGATAAATTGATTTACTGATTTGACCCGACAGCTCCTTGGATTTCAGGGAAAAGGATCCGGTCTCCCTACTTTTTCGCCCACCAGTTTATTAGGGGTGGTGAAAGTTCAAAGACAAAAGTCACGGATAGAAGTGGGGGAAAGTGTAGGAAACAGAGGAAAAGGAAAGGGTTTAGCCCAAATAGACATCACATTACTGTCATGTTTCTCTGAGTGATAAAATTGGATCTTAAAGAGGAAGGGAAAAGCCCTTTCCCCTACAAAGCCCTTTAATTTTCTCCACTTTCTCCTCGCCTCCCTTCCTTACAAGACACAAGGATGAAAAGTTCATTGAAATTATGAGTCCGAGGGTCGTAAATCGTTTCTGCTTTCTACCCCCGTTCACTTTCTTCCACTTTCTTACCTCCAGGTAAGTGGGCTCTCCGCTTCTTGTAGAAGAAACAACAGGAGCAAAAGTAGCAGGACGTGAGTGTAATCAAAAATAGAACCAAGCACACGCCTCCCACGATCCCAATCAGAACGGGTGCTCTGTCAATAAAAGAAATCAAAATCAAATCAATTACTTACGATCCCATCAACTGTCCCAACTGTCCAGTGGTTCATAAATTTTGTATCAGAGAAAGTGCTTACGAGTTTCACTTTTTCTTGCTTTTACTTGGTGGGGGGGGGGGGGGTATGGTTTCCGTTACCTGATTAGATATGGTGCAAATACCACTTCCACTTCCGCTTCATTGGGATCCCTGGCTGTGCAGCAGTACTTGTAAGTGGGCGTCCCACAGCAGGAAACAGCAGTTTTGGACTCACTTTGTGGGCAATAAAACCCCGTGTTCCACTTCCCGAAGACATCCGAGTAGCCGGAACAGTACTCACTCCCCAAAACTGGAAGGAATAGGAAGAAAACGATGATGAAAAGAGTTGATTTGATAAGAAAAGAAGGTAAAGATTTGCATAATCGCTCCGATTTTTACTCATCTCTGGGGAGTGGAACTTTCTCCGCCTTTGAAATTTTGATTTATGGCTCATGAGCATGCATGGGGACTCTGAGAGCTGAGCCAGGAATGACGACGCGTTTGGTTGGTTATAATGCAAAAGAGAACCTGATCCGAGGATAATGCATTTATCATTTCATAGGTTCTCTTTTTCATAAAGCCATTCTGATGGAAAGGATCAATTCTTTTGTAACTTTCATCTGCTGGAGCTAACCGGATTTGCGTAACTTTTATTACCCGCACCGCGTCCCGCTCCGCTTAAAGACGGGAATAAGCCCCGCTCCAAGAAATTCGAGGGATGGGGAGATGACTTTTTCGAAATCGGATTTGGGATTCCAGCCTAAAAATTTTGCATTCAAGTTTCCAATTAGGGATGGACGCCACTCCCCGCCTTGAGACGCGTGCCGCTGGAGAAAGCTGGAGAAAGTGAAAGTCAGGGGATTTTGTGGGTCCGGAAATCATCACCATGAATCATATTATTGTAATTCTATCGCTGTTAGTGGGATAAGGAAGGAAGCATCTCATATCCTCCTTTCTCCATAGTAGATGGAATGGGAAGGACACCGTGATTCGGTCAGAGGAAATGATCCCTATAAGTCCCATTATCATCCCAGATTGAGTCTGGGAACGTGCTCGGAATTCAATCCGGATTCCGGAACATGTTCCTGTGCCATCGAAGATCAGGCAGTGTTGTAAACTGCCAATCTTCCTCCGTACCACGTGTTATTTTAGCCGAATTCGATAAATTTCTGGAAATCAATCAAATTCTTAATCAAAAACGATGCTGCTCGAACTGCCTCGAGTAGAGTTGATTTTATTCCATTCTCTTCCTAATCTCCCCCCTTCAGGCCCCTTCATTAATCATCCTGATTAAAACCAATAAATAGTTAAGAGAAAGTAGAAATTTCTCCTTTTCAGCCCTAGATTTGATTGATGAAGCCACCACCACCACCACTACCCTGCGCTTCCTATTCTTATGCCCCAACAAAAGGGAATCCTTCATTCAGGCCAGGCATCCCCAGCCAGTTTCTCCTTTCAAATTCCCATGTCACTCCCGATTCCTAACTTCCGTCAGAGCAGCCCAATTTAAGGAGTAGGGCCATTTGGGGCTTGAATGTTCTCCGGACATGACAGATGACACGACGTGGTGACACCGGACAGGGCAATCTGATTTCATTCCTCCTCCGACGGAAATAACTCAATCAAAGTTTACTTCTAGGAATAGGAAAAGGGAAATGTCACCCCAGCCGCGTGCTGACAGTTCTCTCATTTCCTTTAATTTCAACGACATCAGCACCTCCCGAATTCATAGACGACACAAACCTCAGTCAAAGCTTTCCAGGCGTAAGGGAATGGATGGAGGTGGGCCTGGAAAAAATGGTTCACCTAAGGGTAAAAAACTGGTGGATAAACTGTGTCTCCTAATGGCCTTCCCCGTTTATCAACTGGCATTTGAGCAGTGGAGATTTAGAGGCGAGAAATATGGTCGTAAAAGGCCTCGTAGCTTAAATCCTCTAAAGATGAATTCAAGCAGAAACCAGGAGGAAACACAAGGATCCCCCATGTTTTAAAGTGTGAAAGTAGGAGGACCCAGTCTCCAAAACATGAGAAGTGAATTTAACACACTTTCCCATAAATTCCTAATCCAAAGAGGATCAGTTTGAGACTTTTTTCCGCTTTCCTACCCTGTCAGAGAATCCTCAGTTGTCCAATTCAGCAAATGGAAAGAGTTATAAGAATTACAGGGTAAGGATGGCAGGCGGGGAAGGAGAGTGCTCATGGACGGGGAAAGTGTTCCATTTCAATGAAAATAAAGATCCATCCACACCCCAGAATCAACAGAGGAGGACCGTATCACTCTTCTTGCATAATGGATCATTCCTAAAGAACTGACGGGTTGCACTATGTCTCCATAAAGCTAATTCTTAGAGTCTCATCCCGGAATTGCAAATTCCCGGAGACGGACGGTGTCATTTGCTCCCTTATCTGCATTACTTTGATTCCGTTTGTTCTAGTTGACAGGATTAGTGGCTTTTTGTTTGCTCCGGCCGTGCTTTCACTAACACGCTTTCACTAAACCCATTAATTCCGATTCCCCAATCTACAAATTCGACGTTCTTGTGGAAATTCATTATTTTTCCTTATCAGATCCTTCTACATTGGGATTAGCCCAAAATACAACGGATTTCAAGAAATATAGCAATTTGACGAGGAATTTTAAGAAAACCAACAATTTTAAGACAACTAGGAAGCGGAATTGAAAAAAAAACTAAAAAATTTTAAGAGGTCTGTCTCAAGAAAACTGGCAACTGGATGGGAAATTATCAGAAAACTACCAAGTTGACGAGGAGTTTTGGAATAATTTTACTATAAGGGTTTCACCAAGATGGAATTTTTTTTACGTAATGAAACGCCAGAAAATTTATTTTTTAGTTTCAAATATTCGTAACCAAATTCCGTCAAGTTAATTAATCAGTCTCTATAATTCGAACTTGGTCTTTTCCGTCTTTTCGATTCGACTATTCAAAAATTAAGGCATACGCATAACTGACAATTTTAAGGGGAAACTTATGAAAACTAGCAATTTCAACAAGAATTCTCAGAGAACTAGCAATTTGAAGAGGACTTGGGAAGGAATTTTGAGAAAACTAACAATTCGGAGAGGAAGAAAATTAGAAATTTTAGGAGAATTGAAGAAAAGTGCAAACTTTAATTACCTTCGCGCAGAATTTACTCAGCGTCACAGCACAGCATTCTCTATTTCTTCCCAAGAATACAGATTTTCTTTTTTAAATCCTGGAATTGAGATGAGCCTCGTTTTTTTTCAAATTTTTTTTTATACCCATCTTCGTTTTGATTCTGTTTTAAAAACCTCGTGACTCGTCCCTTCTGTTACCCCCATGATTCACATTCTGTCCCTATGCTAAATCTGATCTCTTTCTTTTCTTTGGTAAGGTTACAGAGACAAGAGATCTCGTAACTTATTTCTCATTAAATCCTCCCCTTGCTTTTAGCTTTTAAGTTTAAAACTATAGAAGCAGAGGGAAAGAAGAGGAATATAGAAAAAGTTATTTCGGAGGGAGATGTATGAAAGAAGATGGTGCCTAGGAATGCAAAATAGAACCGAACCAAAAGACAAGTTTGTCCTTTGACATCCTCCAAAATGAAAGTTGAAGATCTTTTCAAACGGATGAATGAACCCAAGTGGAACAAGAAGACGCTATTTTTCATCTCTGTCTTTCTACTCCCTCCTCCTCTTTCCTATCAAAGGGTGACGAATAAATTGAATTTGGGGTTTCTTTTCCCTACTAAAACGTGGGAAGATGAACAATTTTTCAGGGAAGAGAAGCATGAAGGATCGGATCTTGATTCTGCTCCTTCTTCCAGCGGTGGTGGAAGTGCTGGTGGTCCTGGAATACCATTTAAATTTGCATGACATGAAAGGGGGAAAATTGCCTCTAAGAATGTTATAGAGAGGATAATCGCATCTCTAAATTCCTTTCTCCATTCTTTCTTCCTTCGATTGTTCTTCTCCTCTCCACACTCCTCTTTCCTTTCTTCATGAAAATTGAATTGGGAAATAAAGGATTTCAAAGCCAAAGGCAGATGCCTAATGTACCTTTCATCTCATCCTTGTAAATCTTAATGGGTTTTGGCAGAGGCAATGGAGCAGATGCAGTATGCAAACTGTCAGCAAAATGAGAATGGGAAAAGAAAGAAAGTCCCGGACCACGAAAATAACAAAAACTTTTTCTTTATCCGCTCATTTAACGAGTTGCAAATAAAACGGGGATTTTATGAATTCAAATCCTGAAGGGATGTCATAAAGGAAAGTCCAAATGGACGTGGGATCCTGGAAGAAAAACATGCAAGTCCCTGGAAACAAATGTGCCCACTCACAAGCACATTTTAGAAGTATCCTCTTATCCCTTGCAAACATTTAGCTTAGCATTTTAAAGTTGTTTGCTTGCTCTTTATGAAAGTATGTCTCCCCGAAAAGGAAGTGAGGCATGAACCAAGTTCGTTTTTCTTGGCGTCTTTGCAAAGTGGAGAGATGGAAGGGAATGGAAGACAAAAGTCACGGGGACTTATCCAAACACATTATCCGGATGACGCTCCGTCAACCGGAGGAAGAAAGCAAACACCTGGACATGATGGTGCATTCAACTTTCAACTTGGCAAGGAATCGTATCCTTTAATTTATACCCAAACAGTATTTAAAAGCGCAACGCTATTAATAAGCGCCCAGATTTATTGCCCCAACAGAAGAACACCAGCTGTCAAGGGAATTAAACTTGGAGAAAATTTAGGTGAAAATTTAATGATCTTACTTTTATGGTCACTCCGCAGAAGGGGAAAGGCCGTACTGTAGCTGCCCATTTTCCGAATTCGGAGAAATGAAGCCAGTCAGGGCAGTAGGATGGGAACAGAAATCAAAATGCGGATGACTAGCTAAAGCCAATTATACCCCACGTCCCATGTGACGCTTTCCTCGGTCCAACTTTCACTTTTCTTTCTATTTCACGAGAGAGTGAACTGGAACCTCTCCGAATCTCTGGAGAGAACTGGAGAGAGACAATAGGAAGTCAGTGGCTGTGGGAAGCAATTTCATTCAATTTCAAGAGAATACACGTTGCACCAAGTGGTCTGTCTTTGGGTTCGATGTGTACAGAGCCAGAAGAGCCACATGGGATGCTTCCCTTTCAGATCTTAAGATGAACCGAGCAGAAAGTCAAGATTCCTACTGTGGCGGGAGCGGAGGAAGGCAGGGGAAGATACCCGGATCGGGTACTCATAGCCTCCAGTTGGCCCTACTACATTGCTCGCCTGCCTGCCTCTGAGGTTTCCGTTGACATGAGCTTGCGTGCCTAGGATTCCTTAGCCAAAACCAAGAGAAGAACCTTAGAAAGGGAGAAGCGAAGGCCTGGCCATTACTTTCGCTAGCTTGACTTCTAATAATGATGAAATGGGATCCTGTCATTTGGTGAACACTTGGAAGAGTAAAATGAAAATAACCTGCCATTAAAAACTGGGAGTGGAAAAACGGGATGGAACGGGAACGGAAATTCCCCTTCGGAAATTGTTTCCAGGTGACCTCTTTTGCATTCTCCAGCTCACCCCTCCTACGCCTTTCCAGGAAACCTGGAACTGGAATAACCACAACCCCAGCATGCCCTTCAATTGTCTGATAATTACAACCTTCCCTTCTTTTCACTAATCAGGGGGAAGCGGAAGGGGATGAGGGATTAAGGCGTGGTAACTTCCCCGTCCTAAAAGGTTCCTTTGGAAATTACATCCTCACTTTTCCAAATTAAAATTTGGATCCTGCCTTTGATTGAATTCAAACTGTAATCTGGGCAGGAAAAGCGCAGAGTTTTGCAATTTTGGAAGAGATGAAGTTTGTGAAGAGATCCAAAGGTTCAAGGGGGGAGAAACCAAAGGGAGCTTTGTCCGTGCATAAATTCGGATTTTGGAGAGTCCGTCGTCTCTGGGTTTAATCGAGCGGAAATTGAAATGGATTGCGAACCGGCAAGAATTTAGGTCTCCAGTTCTAGTATCCAGAATTTATTTAACCCTTCACCCACAATTTTGTTCCAGGGAAATTATTCTTGCGGGTCCTATTGGGCATGTCAAAGTAAGCGAACGGTGGACGGCCTGTCAGTGTGGCCCAACGCCATTGTCAAATTTTATAGAAAATTGGTAAGATTGCAACAGGAATTACTAGTTGCAAAGGGAAAATATGGGAAAAGTATTTTGGAGAAAGTTGGAAACGGATTTAGGTGAGTTTATCATCCTAATGGATTGAGATGGTCGTGGTTGATTGGAGATGATGCTGGGAAATGGGGATAGTAAATGCTCATGGAAAGACCATAAATGGAGTAGGAGGTACTTGAGGAGATGAATGAGTGCTCGTGGAATCTTGTGGTACCAAGACAATGGAGAAAGGAAAGGACTTTCTTTCAATTCATGTGGATCCCCATTCAACTGAACAAGTCCCATCATCACTACCACCACCACCACGACTACTGTCATTAATGTCACTCCCAGCATCATTCATTTCCCACTCCAGCCCTCCTCTCTATTAATATCCAAACTAAACATGGGCCCTAATGTACTCTGCACCTCTTTTCCCAGAACTTCCTTACTAGAGTAATTTCTAGTTCCCATTCATCCCCAATTCATAATACTCCCCCAAGCCCTTTGTCCTGACTCAACTTTCTCCCATTCTCAAGCCTCCTGTAAATAAAATTTAATCCTATTCCTCAGCTTTTAATTCCATTGTAAACAGAAGCAGAGATGACTTTGGTCTCTTCGCTTCAATGGATCTCAGCATCTACAACTTGATCTCATTTGGCACCACGAGTCAGATCTAGGACTTTCTCTGGATGAAAAGTACGGATGAAAAGAAGGGAAAGTTTCTAACGATTCAATGCCTCAGACAGGGACAAATGTAGTCCCATAAGATTTAGGAAGGAGGAAGCAACTTCAAAGAACCGATTTGAGCCGTTAATTACCCGCAGCTGACCAAAGTCTCATTTCGAATTACATGAGTTTCCACAGGATTTTTATATTTATTTGCTTTTATTTTAGTGCTGATTTCACTGGAGCTCCGTAACACTGTCTGTACATTCTGTTTGACATGGAAAGAATGTATGATTGGATGAGGAAACTTTCACGACTGGTGAAGCTGGTGAGAGCAGGAGCGTCGAGTACGAAATGAAAGAAGGGTTTGATTAATTCGAGTTCCATTACTTTCTCCATTGGAAAAGGAATAAGGGTGGCTCATTCCTTGAGTTTCCTCATTAGTAATACTCTTCGAGACGAGAAAGTGTGTTGGCTTTGATTAGTCATTAGTGAGATCTTTCAGTTGAAAAAAGTTGGTTCTCAAAGGGTAGAATAGTTATTTAATGAATATGAAACTAAGGAAATGCGGCGGAATGGTAGAATTCACGTCTACGTGATCTCTCTTTACGCCTCCATCATCACCACCGCCACCAGCATCCCAATTTGCTACACGGCGAAATCCTCCGGATGTTATGCAGGGCGTATTCCAGCGAGGAATTTCAACAAATTCTGGACGAAAAAAAGCAGTTCTGTTGTGAAAATTTCCTAAAACAATCAAATCAAGCAATCTTCCCAAACCTAAAAATGGAAATCAACTGGAAATGAGAATTGAAATTCAAACATAAATATCATTTTTTCCAACGATCTTCTACCACAACATCCCCGTTAAGCCTGGAATTGCGGATTTTGAGATTTTTGCAGAATATTTTGCACGCTTTTGTCTGTGCTGAAAATTTAATTTTCATCTTTGTCGCATTCGGGAGCGGCGGTGATGGGGGACTTTCACTGTCTCCTCTAATCGAAACTCGCTATCCCTCCCCTCCTCTGCGTTATCCAACTTAAACTTTCTCCATAAAACGATTATTAGAATCTGTACTTGACTCCACCTGCTTTTCACTCAAATCCTAGACTCAAGATCTTCTAATGAAGAAACCAACGCCTACTTTATCCATAGCGTCACTAATAACACCATTCCGGGCCTTAAATTGGTTTCAGAAGAAAATGAAAAGGAAGAGAGGTTAGATGGTGGTTTTGGAGAATAATAAAATAATAACAGATAGCTGGTGGTAGTGCCAAGAGGGTTCTTTCGCCTCCTCCTTTTCCAGACCAAGACCAAATGAGATCTTCAACCAATTTACACAATGACGCCCCCTCCTCCACACCCCCAAAGTTTTACACGGAGAAAGTTCCCTAGATTTATTGAGCGTATTGAGATAGACAACAATTGCCTGGGTTCCTTTCCCCTCCTCCACTTTCTCTTCGCATGGAACCTAAAATTGAATTCTGAAATGATTACAGCACACACTAGGAAGAAAGAGTCCCTGCATGACTTATTACCATAATAATAATTTGTACAGGGCAACCAACAACGCAATAAAGACCCTTTTGTAAATTCTGGAGAAAGTCACGGGGAAAGTTGTTTTCCCCACCCTACAAACTTTACCCAACAAATTACCCCAGGTTGATATTCACGGAAGAGAGGGACAACGCTCAATGATGACTTCAAATTATTTGTGAAACTTTCACACCTTCACTTTTTCTATTGTGCTGGCACCACCACGCGGAAAGGTAGTTACATGATTCGCATTTAATGCTAAAAGTACCCCGTTGCTTGGCAAAGAAGAATGAAAGCTTGCGTTCGCATTTATTTCGAATTCAATATTTCCTTCCTTTGAATCTTCCTGATCTTCCATTCTTCATTATCATCATGAATGGGATTTCTTTTTCCTTTTAAGTTTCCGCTTTCTCCAGCGGCCCTGTTCTAGGAAAAAGGGCTCTTCCTCCCTTAGTCCTCGAGGCAGAGCCAGAATATGAATAGAATGATAATGAAATAAACTTAATCTTACCTCTTCCTCCTTTCACTCACTCCTCTCTTCTGGAGTTCTGAAGGAAAGAAAGTTTGAGGAGAAAATAGTTTCCAGCTGTGTCCATGATTCAATTATTTCACCCTAATAATAATATTCTTTTCCCCTTTCCAGGTCCTCTTTAGTATTCTAAATGAGGAGGTTCATTTTGAGTTGGAGATTTTCTTTTTGATGTTGGCCTACTTCTTATTACAAGAATAATAGAGAATAGATAAATCAAAAGAGAAATGAAAGGGAGACAGCCGAACTTGGCGTGTATTATGTGAGGGAAAGTATCCTATTCTTCCTTTTGTTTTAATTATAAACAGAAACAAAAGAAGAAAATGGGAATTCTAGAGCCTGAATAAATAATTAACACCTGTCTTAATTAACTTTTCTCCAGTCAAACACAAACTTTCTTCCAGTCACTCAAACCAAGAAAGGGGGTTGGTGAGGAACTCAACTTTCTCCAGCCTAGTTTTCCAGTTCGTGCTTCAGGAATTCCAGGATTTCAATCCGAGCCTGTCGCAATGCTGGCAAATCACTTGGTGAATCCGGATACATGTTGGCACAATGTGCAGTTCCTGTGGAGCAATATTGGAAAGAATAGCACACAATTTGCATATTCATGGAAGTTGAAAAGGACTCACCCTCTATGTAAACGACTTTGTTGTCCCCAAGAGTGGAGGCAGTTCCGTTGGTCAACCCAAGGGCGTGCCAAGGGTCAATGGACCCATTAACAAAGATGACTTTGCTGACCTTAATGCCTTTCCCTCCATAGTTTGTATTCGTCCAGGCGATCCGACTTTCGATAAAATTCCGATCGTATCTTGAGAGGAAGGAAAAAAAATAAACCCGGGTACTAGAAGGGGCTCGTAAAAAATGAAGATGGGGAAATTCCAGAGTTTGTGCGGAGTTTACTTACTTGGCTCCAAAAACGTCCTGGCATTGGCGAACCGAAAATTCAACCCCAAATTCCTTTCCGAATGGCTGATCCTGGAGATCTGAACTTTGAAAGAATCCAAACTCATTACAGGTTTGATAGGTCCACTGTCGTTCTCCCGAAGCAACGCTACTCCCCCAGTCAGTTTGCCCCATCTCTTTGATCATCTTCCGGTAGTCGATATCCGTGCAATTCTTATCAAATGTTCTCAACATCAAGTCATTGACGCGAGCGTATCTGTTCATGGGGGTTGGTTGGTCGGGATCTTCTTGCGTCATGATGTCACAGAGTGTTGAGATTGTGATATTCGCAGTAGACGAACCCTCAAACGCACGGTTGTCTTCATTGTACTGGACAATGTCCATAAAATTTCCGGCCATGGTTTGAAAGAAGTTTGCTACGTCCTTGGAGTTGTCACCGCGGAAGTCGCCGCAAATTCTGAGAAAAAAAAGGAAGTTTTGAATAACAATTCCCTCAGTTATTTATGCGTTTCAAATCTTTCTTACTTGAAATTTTTCTGAAGCATCCACCAACCCGTTCTCCTCTTCAACAGCATCTCCATACTGTGCGTCGCTTCTTGAATTTGGGACAAGCAGTTTGGGTTCGTCCGATTTATCGAATCTCTTACAACTCCCAGGTATTCTACATTCATGGAAAATAACTTCACGTATTAACGAACCAAGTAACTGCCAAAAGTGTATACACTTACCTGCAAAATTTAATTGTGCTTGAAGCGGCGCTGAAGTTGAGACTGCGAGGTATACCAAGTGTGGATATTTCAAGCGATACCAGGCTGCCAGGCTTCCTGGATAAGAACCACCAAATGCCACCCACTTGCTTCCCTGCAGAGCCCTTACATTCATTTTGAACGCTTAAGAACCACAATTAACAAACTGAAACTCACCTCCAATTTGTGCTGTTCAGTCATCCTTTGTGTAAACGCAGCCAAATCTGCCAGTGCCTGCTCACTGGTCAAATACGCCAAGTTTTCCGTGGACAAATCGCTGGAGATGAACCAATAATTAACAACTGGAGTTATGTATGAATGGAAAATTGAATAGCTTACGGGGTTGGATGGCTTTTCCCATAGAAGCGATGTTCGAGGCTGAAGCAGAGGGCATTCAGTTTCTGAGCGTAAGTGATCCATGCCCCTTGACTCATCCAGAGTGGATTGTCCTCTCCTTCTCCGCCAATCATGAGGAAGACTGGGCCACCAGGCTTGTAAAACGTGTCGTTGATGAAATATCGCTGGAAGCGTATGGAAAATGGTTAAGTAGTAATAGTTTGCTCAAATATCTTTGGACAACACAAATTACATACCTGAAGCCACGTGCGTGTGTCCGAGGGGTTGAAATGATCCAGCGTTTGATTGAACCAAAATGCTTGCACCCCACCACCGGAAGTGGATACCATTCCAGTATTCTTCCAGGAATGCTGGAACCATCTTCCTTTGTAGAATCTTCCAACTGCAGATCCAGTTGCAAAAACAGTGAAGAGGAGTAAGAGTACTCCTATTGTTGAGCTTCCCATTGTTTCCACTACTCTTTGTATTTCTCAGAGAAAAACGCACAAACGAAACCTTCAACGGTTGAGGAGTGAATGGTAAAAAATGAAACAAAAAAATCTCCGTTTCGTTCTTCCTAATCTCAAGTCTTGACCTTTCCGTCTCGGGAAAAATCAGGCAGTAGCAACAAATGGAACAAACAACCCCTCCTGTGTTGTTAGCTCCGTTTTCTGCTCATTACAAAAGGAAGAGCTTGTTTTACCCTAAAAGGGACGCAACAAGTTTATTTTTAAATCTGAAATCATGTCAGGGCAGATAGGGGGTGACAGTGACAGTTGCATGACACCATGAGTTAAATACTTCCGCTTTGGAACAATCTATTTTCAAGTTAATTGAATGATTATGAGAAAAGGGACGAAATCTAGAATCACACGGGGTTTGCATTTCCTTTAACTATTCGGTTCTAATTGTGAGTTTAGTAAAATCAGTAACAAAACGCACCAACTAAAGTATATCATGGGAGAGCTAAAATTAGTTGGGTTATTCAATTGCATTCAGTAATTGGTGAATATAAGTTCAGAGATAATTATTAAGGTTATTTCTGAATTGTCAGCAGTGTAAGCATTCTTTGGGATTTGAACCGTATCCATTTCAATTCACAACCTTAAGCTGCGAATGAATACCAGAATTATTTCATGTCCTGCTTAATATTCATATTCCCTGCTTCCGTGAGAGGTTTGTTGTGTGCTTCTGCTGGATCTCCGTCACTTGAAACGGAGTTTCCATTCCGTGCGCGTCCTTTCCATCGGTTCCTGCGTCCCCCGCTTCCACTTCCTCCGGCTGGATTCTGAGCAGTGGTGGCGGAAGTTCTTGAGTCGGGAATGTTGTTCTCATTGTTATTTGTTGCAGGAACCTGTTGACCCTTGGGAACATTCTTCACCGCTTTTACTTTCACCCCTGGCCCAGACAAGGTTGTGGCTAGTATTAATTTGGTAATATTTCCCACTGCCTTTGTCCTTCCCTCACGAAATACCTGGAAATCATTGCGAAATTAACTCAAAAACCTAAGAACGGAATTCATAAATGTGTTTGTCTTACAAGACGCTGGCCGACGCTAAGATATTCTGGATGTTTCATGAACCTGAAGTGAACGCCAGCCTTGTCTCCTGTCCTCAGACAATCTTGCGACATGGAGAGGATTGAAGCGGTCTGTCTAATGCTTCCACAATGAACTAGAAACAAGAAAGAATTGTTTAGCCTCAGAAATTAGAAGCTATAAGGCCAGCGTTCCAATTTTGCATACCCATTGCTTGGTATCGGGTACTAATAGTGGTGGGGTGATGCAGAACAAGAATTTCGCCTTCAAACTCCCAGCAGGCTGTTGGATTTAGTGATGGAGATACAAGGACCTGGTAGAATTTATAAACAAAAGAAAAATCGCAGGAAATTGAAGAACGAGTTTTGGAAGAATGAAGGACAAAGAAATTACCATTCCCTTCCTGATTTGAGATCTCTTGATCTGAAAATAGAATTTTCCAAATTATTTCTGGAGACTGAAAGAAATACCTTCAACCAATAAATCCACGTTACTTTTTTCAGTGAGAATGAAGCCGTTTGTCCTCCAACCACCTTTACAACTGGCATTCGCTTCCGGTGTATTGATTTGATTGCGATTGGGTTGAAATGGCCGACGGGATCGGGTCCCAGGAGAAGTACGTCGTTGACGTTTATGGTACCACGGAGGCATGTGCCTGAGACCACAGTCCCGACTCCCTGATTGAAGGAATTCGTAAAATCAGAACGGAATGAAATGGACAGGTGGGGAAAATGGATTTCTTACCGGAACACTGTATGTGTCATCGATTTGAAACTCAGCTGGATCATCTTGATGTGACGGATTTTTTATGCTGAGCAGATTGAGAAACATTTTCAACAGGGGGAGGTTCTCCCCTGTAACGTTGCTTACTTGAAATACAGGACACAGCCTGAAATAATTCACAAAACTGGTGCTCAAAATTGTTAGAGGCTCTGGAAACTCTTATTACCTTTCTGAGACAAAATTTGTTGCGCTAAGAACCACATCATCTGGAAAAATTAGAATCAGTGGATTTACATTTGTATAGCACAGTCGGTGAATGAAATACCCCAAAGTGATCGGTAAAGGTATTTCTACAACTTGCCTGGAGACTTGACAATCACAGGTACTTTTCGACAGCCTGGAGACTTGAGAATTTTCACTAGAAGCTGAAGAGTTTCTTGCAAGACGTTTGCTGGACACATGTCTATTTTCGTCACAACCACAAAGACTGGAACGCTAAGAGCCAGTGCTAATCCTAGATAATCAATATAGACACATCAGAATCATTCTCTGAATTACTTTGGCAGTGAAAAAATACCCAAGTGTTCCTTTGTCATTCCCACGATCCCCGCATTGGAGCCAATCTGTAGGATCATGTTGAATAAATTATTTGGGTATAGGATTTCGTCCATTCCAGAAAACGTGGCACATACCATAAGCATTCCATAATGAGGTGAATGTCCAGTCATGCCAAACACGGTTGTCTTCAAGTAGCGCTCGTGTCCGGCTAAATCGATGAATGTGATTACCTTGGATGATTTCTCGCAAATGCTCATCCAGTCGAGCGATCCATGTTCTGTCCTGTTTACGATTTGCCCTGAGCATAAAATTCGATCATCATTCCCAACTTTTACAAATTCATTGTCAAGTAAGAGTTGTTACCTTGATGATCAAATCCCAAAATGTCGTTCCCGACAGAAGACGTCCTTCCAGTTTGCATTTCATGTTTGTGACGAAATAGTTTTTGCCGGGCAATCCCTCTTCCATTATCCAAAATCCCATGTGTCAGAACTCCAAGAAGTGTGGATTTGCCAGCATCGACATTCCCTACGACAGCAACCCTAAAACCAATCCACGAGATGACAATCAGTATGCCGGGGGAGTTAATCATCCTTTTCAAAGTTATGACGTGTCAGTTCAGTACCTGATTTCAGTAAAGTCGCGCTCCTCAGCAATCTGCCTGACGAGATATTGGGCAGAATGTGCGTGGTCAAACTCTTTGGCTCTGAGCTGAATGCATGACGCACCGAGTGACGTGGCAAGTGATTGTAAAGTGGCGACTGAAGCCTCAAAGTCCTCATGTGAAAGTCCAGTATTACCTGAAAAAGATGGCGTAAATGGTTATTTATTCAGTTACTTCAATACATTCGTCCTGCCTTTGGTCGAGCACCTTCTGCCGTCTCGCCAACATTCACAATCGTTTCCCCATTCCCATCCAGAATGTCAGCTTTCAGGCGTACCAGAAGAGATTCAAACTCTTCCTCATTCGGGCTCACCAATGAGATCTGGACAGAACGAAATTTTTTTCCATAATCAGTTAATCTTTTTAAAATCAATATCGCATTTCCACGTACCACTCCAGCCACAAGGTTTGAAGCCATAGGCTTTGGTTCTTTCTTGGGGGAGTCAAGTTTCGATTCCAACACCGCTGCCATTTCAGCGGTTCACGCTGGAATGCTATGGAGCTTGAAGTTTGTTGCGGTTCACTGAAACCCAGTAATGTCCGATGTTCTCCAAAGCCAATGTTTTAGTGAAGTGTGTAGATAATTTTCTGAAAACAAAGTGAACTGGTTAGAAGTTGGAGTTGAAGTGACAATTATTTTAATTCATAATTATCATCAGGAAATGAAATGGAAAACAATTCGTGGGATAACTGATGACATTTCCTTGCTTGTTTACATCATACGAAACAAACAAAAATCCACGATTTTCCGTTTCATAAACGTACAACACAGCCGAGCCAAGGCAGCACAACGGACCGACCAGACCACGTTAAATGGATACTTGTTGTCAGCTGTCAAGTTGGTTAAAAGGTCACACCACACCTGTCAATTAATTAGTCCTTCTCCTTGCTTTCTGAAATAATTTCACTCTTAATACTCAAATACCCGGCTAGGCTGGTGCTAATGTACTTACCATATGGTTGAAGTTTTATTAGTCGTTCAGTCAGTGACGGCGAGATAACACAGGATGCAATTAACAGTAATCAAAAGTTTACTCTGGAGCTTGGAGCAGAAAGCTAACTAAATCAGAACGGCGGAACAGACAGAAACAAGACTGTACTGTCGAAAGCCTGAAACAGAGTACGGCGATTCACGCTCCCACTCGCGCTCTTTGGCCCGCTCCCGGGAGCGGGAGGGGACCTTCGGGAGCGGGAGCGGAAAAGAGCGGGAGCGGGAAGAGAGGCTTGGGAGCGGGAGGAGAGGCTTTTGAGCGGGAGCGGAGAAGAGCGAGAGCGGGAGCGCTGATCAAACGCCGAACTGAATGCGTAGGAGTTCCATATATCCATCTCCCTCCTGCCTTCCTGCCATATCTCCTCAACCTCAACTCCTCATAATCATTAAAACATTGGATTGGACTTGGACTTTACGGTGTCCATCCTCGCTCCTTTAACGTGTGTCAGTCAGTTCATCAGCTCAGTTGGACGACCTTTCATACTCGCAGTCGCAGTTGAAGGACGTCCATACTTTTGCTTCCTTATATCTATCGGTACACCAATTCAAGTTCTTAGGAAATCTTCCATTTCATCCTCCATACCCTTGTAAGTTCACCAGCATCAGCACCGCCTTGCCGCGGGGACTGACAAGGGCAGTACGTCATAAACGATTTGATTTGTGTTATCATTTTTCATT
>JAQIWD010000188.1:0-29486 GCA_034694825.1 Anurida granaria
TCACGTAAATTCGTGGCCTTGCCCTGCAATACAAAATAGGTAATAAATAATGCTCAGTCAATGAAGTATTATGCCACACCGAAACAACAACTGGTGACTGGGAAGTTACTCACGTGTAGAATGTTGTATAACTCCGGCAGTGCCCCATACTGCTTCCAAATCCGATGATAATTAGCAATGGCTTTCAAAGCGGGACGAAATTCTCCAACGAGTGACAGAAGACCAGGCCAATACGCTTCGAGGCTGAAATCAAATTTATTTAAAAAGTTAAAACAATTTTCAATCAGACACAGTTTTCCTGTGTTCCTTACCTTTGGAATGTAGTTGCAGAGACATGTCCATGGCCCATTGTTGCCCAAATATACCATCCACCCTTTCCCAAGTGTTTTTCAATCGCATCAAAACTGACTCTGAACATATTCATGAGTTCGGGCTTCTGGAAAAGGATGCCACCTTTGACTAAATACTCAAAGAAGGAGTCGACTCCAGCTCCGATCCCCGAGTCAACTGCCGTCCACTTCCCAGTCTCAGTGTCAATGTGATTTCCAAACAGATCCAACTTTGATCTCTTGGAATACAAGGAATGTAGAGCACGGAGAGCAACCTTTGGGTGAGATCAGGAAAGTTGAAGAATTCATTCAACCAATATTCTTGTTTGATCGACCATACCTTTTCGTATAGTGGATCCCCTGTAAGGCGTGACAAAGCTCCAAACTCAACCAGGAATGTGCCCACACCCGCAGTGCATGTAATAGGAGTCTCCTTGGCTGGAACTCCGTATCGTAAGTTCACTGTCCCAAATGGCATCCCCGTCTTGGTATCAAATGCGGGCAAGAGTTTCCGGGCAACTTTCTCAGCTAGATGCAGCAATGGCCCATTACAAGGCCATCCTTTGTCCACCTCCATCCCAGCTCTATAAAATATAAAAGTACAAATCAAATTAGGTAATTACAAAGTTCATTTTGGGTTTATCTTTACTCACTTTTGACTAAGTAAGTGAGCACTGAGCAAGCCTCCAATTATTCGAA
This sequence comes from Anurida granaria, assembly GCA_034694825.1. Taxonomy (NCBI): domain Eukaryota; kingdom Metazoa; phylum Arthropoda; class Collembola; order Poduromorpha; family Neanuridae; genus Anurida; species Anurida granaria. The sequence continues at coordinate 1,029 of JAQIWD010000188.1, forward strand.
TGTTTGTTTCAAAAACAGAAACGTTGATATTCATATCGAATTGGGTGTTGTCAATAATTAGTTGAGCAACTCTTCGAAACTCGGAATAATTTCCAAGAATGGCGAGGGTGTCTAGAATCAGAAAAGGAAGAGTTAAATCAATTTCATTGTGGGCGACGACAGCGAATCTCGTTCTACGCCTTTACTCCACGTAAATCTTACCCAAAGTGTCGATCAGCGTCAGGGAACAGCTGCAAATAAAAAACAGAATTTAAGCAACTGTCAATATATATATCACAACAATTGTCATGTATAAAAAAGAATGCTTCCTTGATCGCCTACGTACCTGCTCCACGTGTCTTGGCCACTACATGATAAGGGCATCAATTCGTCAAATGGATATGCATGTTGAAGGTAGGAATCATAGGCATGATAAAACATTGTTTTCACTTCATCCCTGCAATCCAGAACACAATTCATCAGTTATCGACCAAATGACGAGAATTGGTGCGAACAGTTTACCTAAGGTGTGACAACCGTTCTTCATCATAAACCCGAACAGCTGACGTATGATAATTTAAATGTATCCATGTTAAGATCCAGGCAATTCCTACACTAAATTTTGACCAGTTGGTCATTGCTTGATTGATCCTGTGCCGGAAACACAAGAACCTCTACATTTGAGGATGAAGGAGGACTATAAATGTAATTAACTAATCAATTAAAGTTGGACTGACTAATTAACCAAAATTAAGTAAGTACAAGTGCATTTCGCAATATTTCCCAAAAATGACAACACGACAGCTGAGAATTTTCCCCGCCACTCAATTCTTTTCAGCTTGTGAGACCGGCCGGCCCTTCTCAGTTTAGTCAGTTCAGCGTCTTTCAATACTGCTTAAAATTAATTAGTTGCATGTTTGTGAATGATTAATACATAAGCTTAACACCTCAAAGTACACAAATTATTAATGTACCAATTTCTGCAGATTTGAACATCTTTTTTTGGTAATGTTCGTTAAAAAATGAAGGTCCGGAAATTCAAACCAAATTCAGCAAAATCAAAATAAACGACGCGCCGGGGCGGGGGGTGGTGGAAAAATTAAGAGGGGAAACAAAATAAATTAATTAATTAATTGAATTCTAAATTCGAAAAGGTCATCCGCGATCAACGATCAGCGATCAGCAGGTCAAGGAATCAGGAGTCTCTGTCATTCCATCTGCCTGCCTCCCCCATTTTAAGTTTAATCACATAATAATCAAGTAAGTGCCATTCATCGCACGGCTTTAGCTTCAAATCCATTAAATTAGGACACGTTGGATAAATACGTTTTATGAATATTATTTTACAGGATGTTTTTGATTGGCCCGAAGCGAGCTTTCGGAGTCCGTGACCTTGATGGCGAGTATAATGACGTGGCGGACATTGTGGCTCTGTCAACCGTATCTCCTGTACACTTCCACGTCAACCGACTCCTCGAAAAATCTGAGCGGACAAGATTGGCATTGTCGGAAGCAGCAGCGATAGCCAAGGCCGAGGCCTGTAAAGAAGCCGAGAGACAAGAAAGTGAGAAGCGGAATGAACGGCATAAAATCTCCAGTGACCTTCTGTACGAGAAATGGAAGGAAGTCAATTTGAAGAATGAGCACAGAGCAGAGAAAGTTTTTCGAGAAGTTGAAGACCTCCGTCGAAGACAAAAACTCGAGACAGATTTACTGGACAAGGCGTTAATTTCAGAGACAGAGTTTCAGGAGTTGGAGAGAAAGAAGAAGCAGATTGAATTGGAGCAACAACTGGAACGGAAAAGGTTGGAGGAAGAACAGGAACGACGACTCACTGAAGAGAAATTAGAAAAAGAAAAGGCGCTGCTTGAACTCCAACTCCAGGCAAAGCAAAAGCGAGCGGAAGCTGAGAGACGTGCTCAACAAAAGTTGGAAGAAGAAAAGAAAGTTCAAGAAGCAGCTCGCCGCCCTGTGTTGAAGCTTGGAACGTCATTACAAGACTCACTGGTTCCAGCAGAGTTCCGAGGATGCATTCTCTATGATGACTTACTAAAATATTCAAAGTCGCAAGGTCTTTTGGATCAAGTCCTGGAGCAAACGAGGCATATCACCAAAACCTCCAAGTTTTATAACGCAGCCGTTAAAGTTGTCAATGGACCACTCAATCAGATCTCACGCCACACAAATCCTAAAATCAACCACTTCACGGATTTGCTCGAAGGCAAAAGTGTTCACGCTAGTGGTCTTGCCACTCCGTTTTCAATCACACGTAAGCAATTCCTTTGCATTAACCACGTTGAAATCCTGAGTGTTTTTACGAATGCTTTTTATACTTTCAGAGGAAACAAATGGGGACTTGTTTGTCAAGAACCTTTTAGCCTTCCGTTTCGTCAAGAAAGCTGAAGCCGAAGCAAGTGAAAACAAAATGAAGCTTGAGAATCTGAATTACGTGGCCGTCATTGGAGTAGCTCTCGTTAAACGATTCCCGGATGTAGAGGAGCTCATCCAAGCACATTTTTACAAGACTTGTCCATTTCTTGTGCCCTTCAGTTATCCCCGGAATGGAATGAACATTCGAGCTTACGGAGCTGCCCTTGGACATGAAATTAATATTGGGCAAGACAATAAATCGCTTGAAGCGTCCATCACTCAAACGCTTCTGGATAAACTTTCTGGGTTAGTACAAGATCCTTAGTCCCTGTCGATCATTTTCGTTTTCTTTCCGCATCAAATATAATTGATCTTTCCTAAAATTTATTTTTCAGATATTGCATGCTGTATGGTTTCATGGTGAGGAACATGAGCTCCCAACCATCCACGGGGAAACAACCGAATCCCTTCTTTTTTCCAACAGAAGTCTGGAGAATTTTTGCCAAAATTCTCTACCTTGGTAAGTCTATTCTAATTGGAAGTAAAATCAGGATCCATAAAAGTTGACAATTCCTTGAATCTCAACAGATCCCCAGGAAGAAGTCACTGCCACAATTTTACATGCACTATTGGAAATCCTGGACGATTTGCTCAAGCGCTCTTACGGGCGTCAATACAACAAACTTCTGAGATATATGAAAAATTTCTACCTTGACAGGATTCGCAAGGCCACTTCAAAGGGGAAATCTGCTTCCCTTGCCAGGCTTGAGTTACTCCTCAACAAATTATTACGTTAACGTTGTATGATCCATTAATGATCAACTTGTTCCTAATATAATCACAACCAAGAGACCAAGGAACACGATCCTAGTATCATTCCCTTGCGTTTTTGACAGTAAAAAATTGTTCCCCGTTTTGCAATTTTTATAAACCGTGGGGAGGGGAAGGGGATAAGAATTTATTTTGCTCTAAATCGCTGAATTTCAGACTGCAATCTTGGCGTTCTGGCTCTTGTCCCCTCTAAGCTTTTTGGCGAGTTTTCAATTTTAGCTTAACTGCGAGTTGTTGCCCGGGCGACGTAATTATTCCAGCGCTTGGCTGAGTTGGAGCTGTTTACAAACAAAAGGTCATCGTACGTCTTGTTTCTCATCATTTTGTTCCTGCTTTTCTGTTTTCTAGATTCAGTCCTACTTCAGCTTTCGTCAAAGGAAGAAGTGTCTGCTCCAATTCACCAATTAATTTAATCAAACAGTTCAAACAGAACTCCATTACTGGAAAGTTGACTAAAAATGTCAGACGAAGATGGTGCCCCACCAGTCGAGGATGCTGGTCCACCTGAACCGATGTCTCCCGCTGAGGCACCTCTAGTTCCAGTCGAGACTCCACCGGACCTTGGCCATGTTGATACTGACGCTGCAGCCGCCGAGCCCGAGGGGAGTGACGGAAAGAAGATCGCATTCTATGATGAGGATGACGTTTCTGTGGCCCCTTCTACTCATCGAGTACAGCGACGGAAAAAGAAGGAAAGCGTTGACAATGAAGACGATGATGAGGTAATGGAATGTTCAGCGTAGCTGAAACAGCAACTGTAAATTCCAGCCACTGATTTCATTCTAATTTCAGGAAGGAGGAGAACCGGAACAAATAGAAGATGACAAATCTAAAGTCCGTGAGAACAAAGGTTAGCTATTTGAGGTTTATTATTTTTTAACACCGCTAGACAGTTCATGTACAATAATTAATTATGAATTAATCATCCACAGCCGCGAAGAAGAAGCCAAAGTATTCCATATCCGTTCACCTCCAAGGAGACGCCAACAGGCAGCGGGCGGCTGCCGCAAAGATAGCCCGAGAGGAGCGCCGGGTGAAGCTCGAAATGCAGCATCTCTACCTCGTTGAGCAAGTGGCAGTCCACATTGATTTGAAGCCCAAGGATGTTGAGGAATTCATCATTGACTCGCAGCTCTACATTGAGTTGATGGACGCATTTTTTGAAAAGAAAGGTTCCAAATCCATCATCTTTGTGTACCAAGAGGCAGAAACACCTGGAATCGGTAACCAAACTGGACCACTTTTCAACCAATCGTTTTAGGAATTGAAATTAATTCTTTTGTTTCTTCTCAGACTCCGGGCGTCCTCAGGTCAAGCAAAAGGACAACAAGATGATGCGAGTTATGGTATCGGACGGATCTGACATTGGACTCAAAGGGAAAGTCATGTACTTTATCCGTACTTCCAACGACACCAAAGTCACCATGAAGACCATTGCTGATGACACTTACTTTGGAGTTCTGGACATTGCTGACCCTGAAGAACCCGGGATTGTGATCGACGCCGTTGTCTTCAACCTCAACACCCTTTTGATTCCTTACCTTGAAAATACTACAAGTTGGGTCACAATCTCAGAACCCGAAATGGCCGAGAGCATCCGTCACAAGTTTCTGACGTCCATCCGTCAGTACTCGGAGTTTCTTTCCGGTAAGGTCACTCACACTATTCCGCCTTCGCTGCTTGTCAATTTTTCACTCTGTTTTCTCATCAGACTGCAAGAATGACATTACGAGTCGCCTGGACCTGTCGAAGATTGCTGACATGTCGGAACTGATTCAAAAGTACCTGAGCACACCCGAGAAAGTCCTCCAGTCAGCCAAGAATCCAGAAGTCGTGACAGCCGTGGAGCACATTGTCATCCTTTGGTGCAAGAATATTGAGAGAGTACTTGCACTCTCTAAATTGATGCGGAAGGATTCGGACTCTATGGGACCCAATGCTGAGTTGGCCTACTGGCGGAACCTTCATGCCAAAATGTGCTTCATCATCCAACAAATCCAGCAGTGGCAGTTTGTCCATTTCATCCAAGTCTTGGTCCATTCCAAATCAAAAGTGCTGCGGGTAAGAATCTAATACTTGAATTTCTTCTAAGTTCTAATTTTCCATCAAGTAAATTTCTGGAAGCTGATTTTTTTCTTCTGGATTCTCCAGCGCTGGAAAGATGTCGATGCCCGTGTCACTGATGATTTCCATGAGAGTAAGGACAATGTTCGGTACATGTATGCGCTTTCCAAATTTGTGGAACCATTGTACCAACTGGATCCACATGGAATGACTCAATACATCTCAAGGTAAAAATCTCCGTCGACTTTGGCAATTGCAATTACAATTCAATTTGTTGTTCTACAGCATGATGTACACAATCCAAACGATTCATACCACGTCGCGATATTACAACAGTTGCGAAAAGATTACTGCTCTCCTTGTCAAGGTAAGATTACGAAACTGTCACCATAAGCTTTTAACTGTGTTACGCAAGTGTCGTAATGCTCGCCTTTCTTTCTTTTCCACCAGATAAGTAACCAAATGGTCTACGCCTGCCGCCGTTATCTCACTTCCGACGGACAGGAAACCGTGTGGAGCCAGGAGAAGCGCGTGATGATTGAGAAGTTGAAGGTACTTTCGTAACTTTTTTGCCGAATTGATGATTATGCTTCAAGCATTTTGTTTCAAACAGAAATGCCTGGAATTGTATGCGACCTACCGTGGGTGCTACGAGGAGACAAAAGCAACGCTGCTCCAAAATCCAGAAGGGAATCAATTCAACTTCTCCGTGAATCACATCTTTGGACGCTACGATTTGTTCTGTGAGCGACTCCGGAAGCTCATCACACTCCTGGAGATCTTTGACATGTACAAGTTCATTCACGAGTCACACATTGACGGGATCGAGCTCATCTCCATCCGCCTCACGAACCTTTTTCGCAACATTCTCAAAAAGTCCTACGACCCCTTGGAGTTCCGCCAACCAGATTTTGACAAGGACTTTGTGACTATCCGGACATCCCTGGACGAAATTCAAAAAGCTCTGGAAGCCTTCATGGACAAGTCGATTGAAAATTGTTCCACGGCCATGCACTGTCTACAACTCCTGGAACGCTTTGCCAATTTGAGGAACCGGTGCTTGAACATTGAAGAGAAGCAGTGGTACGCCTTCCAGTTCTACCACAATGAAATCAACATGCTGAAAGGAGTCTACGAGTCGGAGAAAAACGACACTCCAATTCCAAGGGGCTATCCGCCGTTCGCTGGAAAAATTGCTTGGTCGCGTCACCTCTTTCGGTGAGTCTGACATTCTTAAATCTCTGGAAAAAAGTAGTGTGTGTAGTTACTGATGATTTTGCTTTCCAGGCGACTGGAGCGTCCCATGCTTTATTTCCAGGAAAAGACAAAAGTTCTGGAGAGAGAAGATGCTCGTCCCACGGTCCAAGCTTACAACGGATTGGCCAAGAAGTTAATCTACTTTGAGATCCTGTTCCACGACGCATGGGTGAAGCAAACGGCGTCCATTTATGACAGTCTCGAAGCCCCACTCCTCACTCTTCGTGGAAACATCCGACAGGAATTGGTCTTAAACTTTGATCCCTTCTTTCGACAAATCATTGATGAGACTGAGATTATCCGAAAACTGGATCTGGACATCCCGGACGTGGCCCAAGTCGTTTACTACAGACAAGACCGGATCTTTGCCACTTACGAAAAGATGAAGGGTCTCCTGGACAAATTCCAATATGTCAAGACCAGAATCCCAACTGACCTTTCCGTCCTCATCCGAGCACTGCTCAAGAAAGTTGAAAAGTCCTTCATGCCTGGAGTTACAAACATCAACTGGACGTCCTTCAAGTGTGACGAGGTATTTTTCCAGCAATTGTTAGTCAATTCAATCCTGATTTGAAACTTTTTCTTCCAGTATTTCGAATACATTGCTATCCACCTGAACGAACTGGAAACAATTGTGGACAAGATTGATGACATTTTGACTGTTCGCGTGAACCAATGCCTCTACGACATTTGCCACACCATGATGATCGATCTACCGGATGAAAGGCCAACGATGGTCCAAGATTACCTCAAGCGGATTCACGAGTATGGAAAAATTGTTGCAAAAGATCTCGAGTACAAATCCAGACACTGTGAGGCAGCGGTGATCGAACTCATCAACACTCTCGTCGCCACAAACGAAATCAACGTCCCTGACATCATCCTGTACAGTTGGATGAATCCAAACATTTTCACCAAGGGGGATGGCAAAGGGGGTAAGTTTTACTGATTTCCAACAATTTCAATTGGTATTTTATTAATATTTTCTAAACTTTATGTTCAATTCCATTCTCCAGTGGAGCCAGAGTCCAAAACCAACGTTTCAAAATTGAAGCAGCCGAAAGCCCCAAAGTCAGCTCGGAATGACAATGTGATGCTCCAGGAGATGGCCAGCGAGTTGAGTCAAAATGTGCGGGATGAAGTTAGTCATCTCCATGAAGAGTGTCGGCACGTCTTCATGTTCTACAGTCAGAAATGTATCGAGGCCCTTCAAAAAACTACTCGGACGACACTGGACCTACTCCGTCGACGAACTGAGGAGCCGCAAGTGAACAAGCGGAATCCTGGAAAAGTTGAGAGTCGCGTACCCCTCTTCACTGCCGATCTGCTTCTGACGATTCCATCAATTTCTCTCAAGCCCCCTGTTGAGGAAACTCAAAAGGTAAGGTCAAGCCCTACTGAATCCTTAATTTATAGTCTCTAATTATACATGGACATTTTCCAGGTTCTGTCCAGAAGTGTCTTGATCATTGTGGAGTGCCTGAAGCAAGTTGTGGTTTGGGGTCAAAGTCGACGAACATCCTTTGACAGCTCAGCAGAAGATTCGTACTTCAAGGACACCGTGAAGGATTCAACAGTTGATTTGAAAGCTTATGAACGACTCCAGGCTCAGGAGGCTTATGGTAAGAAACATGAAATTATGGATCTTCTTACTGTGGAGCTCAAGATTCCAGACAGCTAATGGCTCCATGACCTTTTTGTAGTCAAGGCTTCATTTCAACTGGACAATCTGAATACCAAGCTGAAGAATTGCTACAAGCCCGTAATGGACTACAAGGACATTAGCAAAATGGTTGTCATCATGCAGTCATCCGGTAAGATCACAAATATTCATTCATATCACCAGAAACGGTAAATGAATCGTTGTGAATTTGTTGTGCAGTGACCCAGGCCAAGCCGAAAATCCAATCGATGATGCACAAGTACACGGTCTACAGTTACCTTTGGCGACAGGATCGAGAAGACGAAATCAAAGACTTTGTCAAAGGATCCCCAGCAATCACAGAGGTCACTGCAGTCATGCGCAAATACAACGATCTCCTTGCTGAGATCGAGGCTATTACACCAAGTCATCGGTAAAACGGCGTATGGCGGATTGACGAGGCGACATTTACAACTGATTTTCCCCCCTTGATTTAGTATTGGACCAATGGAGATCAGCACAAGTGACCTCAAGTTGGGCCTTACCGTAGAGGTCAAGTCGTGGAAACACACCCTCTGCAAACTCCTTGCAGAGAATTACAGGGAGAAAACGTTTCACATTGCAAAGTTTCTGGAAGACATGAATAAGGACTTGACCCTGAACATTAAGGACTTGGCAGACATCAAGTTTGCAATGGACGCCCTGGGTGAGTCTGGAAGCTTTTAGAGTTTTGTTAGTGAATGGGTGCTTATGAATTTCTTTTTGGGAATGTAGCGAAAGTACGCGAGAGATTTGTGGATGACGAAGCCCTTTTGACCCCAATTGAAGAATGCTACGCCTTCCTTGCCCACCAAGGCTACAAAGTTACAGAGGAGGAAGTTAGCCGTGCTGATACTCTCCGCTTCAACTTCAATCTTCTCCAGACAAAGACGCTGAGTATCCAAGACAAGATTTGTTCCCTGGAGCAAGAGCACCGATCCAAATTAGTAGAAGCCGTTTCCAATTTCCAAACTGATCTCAAGAAGCACATTGAGCGATACAAAGAGCGAGGACCGATGATTGAAGGGCTACGACCACAAGAGGCCTCTGACCGTAAGGAAATTGCCACCATTTCACATGCCTGCCATATTTATTTCCCTTAAATCAATTTTGTACTGTAATTTTTGCAAAACAGGATTGATGAAATTCCAAGATGAGTTTGACGCCCTCTATGAGCGGTACACCCTTTGCCACGAAGGCGAGAAAATTTTTGGTTTCCCACCCAAGGAGTATCCGGAGATGGTGAAGCATTCTAGGGAATTGGCTCTTCTCCAGAAACTTTATGGGCTCTACAACGATGTTATGAAGAGCATCGATGGATACAGCGAAATCAAGTGGTCTGAATTGGACATTCAGAAAATCATGGCCGAGTTGGCCGAATTCCAGACACGATGTCGCCGACTCCCCAAAGCTCTCCGGGACTGGCCAGCCTTCATTCTCCTCAAAAAGAAAATTGACGACTTCAACGAGACGTGTCCACTACTGGAACTGATGGCCGACAAGAGCATGAAGGATCGTCATTGGGAACGGATCGGAGAAGTTACCGGGTACAAGTTTGACCTTGAGAATGAAAACTTTTGCCTCAAGGACGTCCTGGGATGTCCCCTGCTCAAATTCAAAGATGAAGTGGAAGACATTTGTATCGGAGCTGGAAAGGAGAAGGACATTGAAGCCAAGATGAAACAAATTGTGCTTGACTGGAACATCATTTCACTCCAGTTTACATCGTTTAAAAACCGTGGAGAAATGCTGCTGAAAGGGCAGGTAAGTGTCTTAAGTTTGCAATTTACAGTTCAGATTTAGCATATTCTTTTTTTTCTTTTTTCCACTGATTTCGTTGCCTTCCAGGAAACCGCTGATGTGATGACGCTGCTCGAGGACGCACTTATGATTCTCAACTTCCTCTTCAACAATCGCTACAGTACCCTCTACAGAAAGGAACTCCAGGCCCATCTCACCGACTTTAGCAACACCGCGCAAATCCTGGAGAATTGGTTAGCTGTCCAGAATCTTTGGATTTACTTGGAGGCTGTTTTTGTAGGGGGAGACATTGCTAGGTGAGGAAGAGGATTCAAAAATAGTAAACATCGTTTCAGTTTCGCGTTCTTGATTCGTTTCTTTTTTGTGTCTTTAGACAAATGCCACTCGAAGCCAAGCGATTTCAAAATATTGATCGTACTTGGGTCAAGGTAATTTTATAGTTCAAATAATCTGTTCGGATTCCTTGATATTTTAACACCAGCCGTTAATTCGTTTAGATCATGAATCGAGCCCGTGAGAATCCATTGGTGATCCCGTGCTGCGTTGGGGATGAGACAATGGGAACCCTACTGCCCCACTTGCTGGAACAACTGGAACTCTGCCAGAAATCCCTCAGCGGTTACTTGGAATCCAAGCGAAAAATCTTTGCTCGCTTCTTCTTTGTTTCGGATCCCGTGCTTCTGGAAATTCTTGGACAAGCCAGCGACTCTCACACAATTCAACCTCACTTGCTGAGTATCTTTGAGAATGTGAACGAAATTGATTGGAATCCGAAGGAGTACAACCGAATGATTGGAGTCATCTCCAAGGAAGGAGAGAAAATCGTATTTGAGGAGCCCGGAATCGCTGAGGGCAACGTGGAAATCTGGTAACTATATCCTGGAACTTATTAAAGTTTTAATTCAATTTCATTATTCTGGCGTATAAACTTGACAGGCTGGGGACAGTACTTACACAACAACAAGGTTCTCTGCTGGGCGTCATCCGAGATTCAGCGTATGCCCTCAACGCCTCCGATTTCGAGCTGATTGAGTTCATGGGAACTTACTTGGCACAAGTTGGACTCCTTGGGCTCCAAATCCTTTGGACGAGGGATGCTGAGAATGCTCTGACGACTGCTAGAAGGGACCGTCGCATCATGCAGCAAACAAATCTAAAGTTTCTTACCATTCTCAATGTGCTCATCAGTCAAACAACTAAGAATTTGACAAAGTATGAGCGCATCAAGTATGAGGTCAGTGGAATACTTTTCTTCTTCATCCAAGCTTGCGTTTCTATAAACTTTTCTGTATTTGTCATTTTTGCTCCCTGTAGACCCTTATTACCATCCACGTCCATCAAAGGGACATCTTCGACGACATTTGCAAGGCCCGTGTAAAGAGTCCCAATGACTTTGAATGGCTGAAACAAGCACGCTTCTACTTCAGCTTTGAGCAAGACGTTTGCATTGTATGAATTCCATTTCAAAGTGCCACACTCTTTAAATTCAGAATGCTTATGACTTTTATTATTCCAACTCAGGTCAAAATCACTAACATCACGTTCAATTACATGAACGAATTCCTCGGATGTACAGATCGTCTCGTCATTACACCCCTGACTGACAGGTGCTACATTACCATTGGGCAGGCTGCAGGGAATTCCTTGGGAGCAAATCCTTCTGGACCTGGTATGACACTACATCTTTAATTCAAGCAAAAACGCAAGCCAAGTCCATGTGTTCATAACATTTTAATTTCATTCTAGCTGGGACTGGGAAAACAGAAACATCGAAGGATATGGCCAAAGCGCTAGGGAAGTACTGCGTCGTCTTCAACTGCTCTGATCAAATGGATTTTAGAGGACTCGGTCGAATCTTCAAGGGACTCGCCCAGAGTGGATCGTAAGTCAAAACATTACCATAAGTCTCAGCACGAGGGTCTCAAATTTTTATATTTCCTTCATGAAGATGGGGTTGCTTCGACGAGATCAATCGGGTTGACCTTCCGGTGTTGTCCGTGGCTGCCCAGCAGATTCACATTATCCTTCAAGCTCGCCGGGAGGGCAAAGCACAATTCATCTTTAGTGATGGAGACTTGGTGGATATGATTCCAGAGTTTGCTGTCATCGTGAGTGAAAAGCTAAAAGGGTTTTATCCTCTATACTGGCTTTTACTTTTTGTTTGCTTACTTTATGTTCCTAGGTCACAATGAACCCTGGCTACGCTGGCAAGTTCAATCCCCCTATAACGCTTTAAAAAAAATTATTTTAGACTAAAAGTTAACCCTGTGTTTTGTACAGGTCGTGTGGAACTCCCTGAAAACATGAAGGTCCAATTTCGGGCGATTTCTATGATTGTCCCTGGTAAGACAAAGGGGAAGCGTTTTAGCAGGAGTGCATGGCCCAAGAACTTAATTGTGACAAATGATAATTTCAGACAAGCAAATCATCATCCGAGTGAAATTGGCTTCGTGTGGTTTCCTGGAAAATGTTGTTTTGGCTCGAAAATTCTACACCCTCTACCGCCTCTGTGAGGAGCAACTCTCGAAACAAGTCCATTACGATTTTGGGCTCAGGAACATCCTTGCAGTCCTTCGAACTCTTGGGTGAAGCTCGATAACTAACAATTATTGCTGAAGTAAACTTTATGGCAGCTAAGCATTCTTTTAATTTTATTCCCAAACAGGTTCCAGAAGCGAGCAAGAGTGAATGACGCCGAGGAGGTTTGTCACATTTTTGATACCTTTATATCTTTTAACATTAACCTTCAAACAAGAATTTAATGAGTAAGCACATCGAAACAAAATTCAATTTTGGCTTTAACTTTATACTTTAGACGGTGATCATGGCAGTTCTTCGTGACATGAACTTGTCAAAACTGGTGGACGAAGACGAAGGACTCTTCCTATCCCTCATCAAGGATTTGTTCCCTGGCGTCCAACTCGAGAGTGTGACGCATGATGAGCTCCAGAAAGCGATTGTAGACGAAGTCCAACAGGCCAAACTGATTTGTCATCCCTCATGGAATCTCAAGGTCATTCAATTCTATGAAACTTCACTTGTCCGGCACGGGATGATGGGTAAGGACGGAGCAGCCCTGTCAGATCCATTTCCAATTCTGAATTAAAATCCCTGCCTGTTTTATTTCCAGCGCTCGGACCAACCGGAACTGGAAAAACTCAAATGATGCTCATCCTGATGAAGGCAATCACCCAAACCGGCATCCCCCATAAAGAAGTTCGCATGAATCCCAAAGGTGAAATTAGGATTCGAATTCACTTACGTAGGATTTTCATTTGAGATTTTCTTAAAAAATGTCCAGCTATCCTCGCATCTCAAATGTTCGGGCGTCTCGACGTGGCCACAAACGATTGGACTGATGGAATTTTCTCAACAATCTGGAGAAAGGCCCTCAAGGTCAAAAAATCGGAAGCTTTGTGGATTGTACTGGATGGACCAGTCGACGCAGTTTGGATTGGTGAGCTATTTTCCTAGTCCAATGCGTGATTTCAGCGATTTCAGCTGGATTTACTCTCTTTCATTTCATTCTGCAGAAAATTTGAACTCGGTCCTGGACGATAACAAAACGTTGACGCTAGCTAACGGGGATCGGATTGTGATGGGGGTCAACGTCAAGCTCGTTTTTGAACCTGGTAATTGAATCATCAACGGACGCACACTTCACGTGGTTTTGTTTCTTAATTAATTTCCTTTATTCCAGACAATGTGGACAACGCATCTCCAGCTACCGTGAGTCGCGTGGGTATGGTTTTCATGAGTGCCAGCGTCCTGACTTGGCAGCCCATCCTCCAGTCCTGGCTCCTAAAACGAACCAAGCATGAACACGACGTCATTTGGCCCCTCTTTGACAAGATTTTCTCAGACCTCCTCAACTTTGTCAAAATCAATTGTGCTCCCAAAATGGCGGTCCAGGATACAATCTACATTCGGCAGGCGATTGATCTCCTGATTGGTTGCATCCAGGAAGCACAGGCATCCTTAGGAGTTACGAATCAGAAGGCGAATGTGACAAATTCACACTACGAGCGACTGTTCCTGTTTTGCCTCATGTGGAGTGTCGGTGCGCTTCTGGAGCTCAAGGACCGAGTAAAGATGCAGGAGTTTGTCACGACTCATGAATCCCATCTGGATTGGCCGAAGGTAGGCTTCGATGAAACGATTTTTGAGTTTGTGGTCGGAGCTACTGGTCAATGGTGAGCAAAAATTCAAGCAAGCTAGATCTTCCACGATTATTTCTGATTTTGTTTCTCTTTAAGGGAGCACTGGAAGCATCACGTGGAAGAATTCCATTATCCTCCAGACTCGGTGCCACAGTACGCGAATATCTTGGTACCCAACGTGGACAACGTCCGGACAAACTACCTCCTCCACCAAATTGCAAAGCAAGGGAAGGCCATTCTCCTGATTGGGGAGCAAGGAACTGCCAAGACGGTCATGATCAACAAATACCTCGAGTCCTACAACCCAGAGCTCCAGGTCAGCAAAATCATCAACTTCTCTTCGGAAACGACGCCGAATTTGTTCCAACGAACAATTGAATCCTTTGTGGACAAGCGTATGGGCACTACCTACGGACCTGCTAGAGGACGGCAAGATCAATCAATTAATTAAATCAATTTTAATTCTCATGAAACGATTTATGCTCCCCTTTCACTTTAGGAAGATGTCAATTTTCATTGACGACATCAACATGCCTGTCTTCAATGACTGGGGAGATCAAATTACGAATGAAATTGTTCGCCAGTTGATGGAGATGAAAGGGATTTATTCCCTGGACAAACCTGGAGATTTCAATTACATCCTGGACATTCAATTCCTAGCAGCCATGATTCACCCTGGCGGTGGCCGAAATGACATCCCGCATCGATTGAAGCGACAGTTTTGCATTTTCAATTGCACGCTCCCCTCCGGTAAACCTTGACATCCTAAATCTTATCCAGGCGCGATCTTGTCCATAACCAAAATGAGTAAAACACGATTTCCCTGACAGATTCCAGTATGGACAAAATCTTCAACGTCATCGGCATGGGCTACTTTTGCAGTTCAAGATTTGGGGATGACATGGTTGGAGCAATTCCTTCAATGGTTTCACTGACACGAGTACTCTGGCAGAGGACAAAGGGCAAGATGCTTCCTACTCCCGCCAAGGTAAGACGTTACCCTAACGCCGACCGACGTTGACGGGTTCACTGATCCTTTCATTATTTCCCACAGTTTCACTACGTTTTCAACCTACGAGATTTGTCTCGAATTTGGGAAGGACTCCTCCGTGTGGTGCGCAAGGACTGCGACAACATCAAAACGCTTCTGTCTCTGTGGAAGCACGAGTGCACCCGTGTCATTTCGGATCGCTTCATTAATGATGAAGATGTGAATTGGTTCAAGAAACAAATGCACACGGTTGTGGCAGAGCAATTGGGCGATTCTTACGAGCAACTCCTCCCTCCAGAACCACTTTGGGTGTCCTTTATGCTCGATCCAGACGAGATGTACGTCCAATCTTAACTTGTAGCCATTTTTGTTGGGAAGTTTAAAATTTCTTGATTCAATTCCAGGATCGAGCAGGGCCGATTGGCCGAAGAGGATGATCTGCCCGATTTCCCTTTTGTCTACCAACCGATCCCAAGTTTTGATGGAGTCAAGGAGCGACTCGGCAGTTTTGAGGAACAGTACAATGAGGTCGCTCGCGGAGCAAAACTGGATCTTGTCTATTTTAGAGATGCGGTTCTACACATTCTCCGCATTAGTCGAATCATCCGGACGGATCGAGGATGTGCCATGTTGGTTGGTGTCGGAGGTTTGTATCCATGTTGCCCATGCCCAGTTGACATTTGACATTTGATGGTAACATTACTGTCATTCTTCTTCAATTTACAGGGAGTGGAAAGCAGAGTTTGACGAAATTGGCCTCCTTTCTTTCCGGTTACACCACGTTCCAGATTACGCTGACGCGGGCTTACGGAGTCTCCAACTTGCTGGAAGGTTTGACCTTGTCATGTTAAGGGTCACTGCATATGAAAATTTTAATTTAACTTCCCGGTAAATAGACTTGAAAGAACTCTACAAGCAGGCGGGACAGAAGGGGAAGGGCGTCTCCTTCATTTTCACGGACAATGACATCAAGGAAGAAGGATTCCTGGAATATTTCAACAACATGCTCAGTTCTGGAGAAATTGCCAACTTGCTAGCCAAGGACGAGATTGACGAAATTTGTAATGAGCTCATCATGCCCATGAAACGGGAATTTGGCAAGAGGGAACCAACCATGGACAATTTGTACGCGTACTTCATCTCTCGGGTCCGGAAGAACCTGCATCTTGTCCTTTGTTTTTCTCCCGTAAGTCTCCAGTTTTTCCAGAGTCGCTTAACCAAGGCAAAAATAACGATGTGTTTCCCATCCAGGTTGGCCCTAAATTCCGTTCCCGTTCACTCAAGTTCCCTGGTAAATATTCCTACTGAGAATGTGGCTTGAATTGTTTGAATTATTTCAGGACTCGTTTCGGGATGCACCATTGATTGGTTCTCAAAATGGCCGCGGGATGCTCTCATTGCCGTCTCAAAGCATTTCATTCTCAATTTCCCAATCGTCTGTCCTGGAGACACCAAGAACCAATTGATTGATCTCATGGCCACAGTTCACGAGCAAGTTTCAGCAGTTTGCATTGAGTACTTTGGACGGTTCCGACGCCAGACCCATGTCACCCCAAAATCCTATCTCTCCTTTATCCATGGCTACAAGCAAATCTATCGGGACAGTCGGAAACACTTTGAAATGTTGAGTAAGCGGATGGACACGGGATTAATTAAGCTCCAGGAAGCGGCGGTCCAAGTTTCAGGCTTGAGCAAGGAATTGGAAGTAATGGAAGTGCAATTGGCAATTGCATCGGCAGAGGCTGATAAAGTATTGCAAGGCGTCACTGTCGTCGCAACTGCGGCACAGGTGAGATTCGGTTTTACCAAGGCCATCTAAAGTTCTTTAGTAGATGGTCTATTGGCTTTACACTAGTTTTCATTCAAAATTATTTTTTGAGTCCTTATTTCATTTTTAGAAAGTAAAAGACGAAGTGAGGATTGTGAAGGACGCGGCTGAGGTAAGGATTTTATGAACTTTTATATAAATTTTTATAAAATAAATATACATTTGTATATATAAATGTAATTTGTTACAATGTTTATATATACAATGAAGTTTTCTTCTTGTCTTGCTAATATAGGAGCTCGTCAAGGTCATCAAAGTTGAGAAGCAGAAAGCCGAAGGTCAATTGGAATTGGCTCGACCTGCGCTCCAGGAAGCTGAAGATGCTCTTAAGGCAAGGAAAATGAAATTTTTTTAAGATATGAAAATCATTAGGTTTTACAATTTGTTGAATTTCAAATTCTAGACAATTGAGCAAAAAGATATTTCCACTGTGCGTAAGCTCGGGAAACCGCCACATCTTATTCAGCGAGTCTTGGACATGGTCATGCTTCTCTTCTACAAGAAATTGGATCCTTATGTCATGGACATGGTAAGCATTGTTGGAATTAGTGGAACGACAGAAGAGTTATTAACTTAATTAACTTTTTAACATCAACCATAGGCCGCTGATTCTTCGGACCCGAAAATAGGAAATTGTCCAAAGCCTAGTTGGCAAGCAGCCCTCCGCTTCATGTCGGCAACCAATTTTCTTAAGAACTTAATTGACTTTAACTTGGATTCCATCAATGGAGAGCACCGTGACCTCTTGGTAAGTTTTAATTTGCAATCATGATTTGTTCGAAGTTTGTAAATTGATTTCCAAATGTATCCCTTCTTTACAGGAACCAATGTTCCAAATGAAGGATTACAATTTTGATAAGTGAGTCGAATTGAGGTAAATCAAAAAACGGAGGTTTCTTATAATCTTCCAATTTTAATCCGCAGGGCTAAGCAAGTTTGCGGAAATGTGGCCGGACTTCTCGCCTGGACAAAGGCGCTTGTCCTGTACTACGGTGTGAACAAGGTCGTCCTCCCTCTGAAGATGAATTTGGCTCAATCTGAAGGAAAGTTAGCCAAGGCCAACAAAAAGCTCAGCAGTGCACAAGAGACGCTTGGACTGAAGGAAGAGGAGCTTGGAGCCGCTACTAAGCGCTACGAATCCCAAATGAAGAAACGCCAAGTCGTAGTGGATGAGGCAACACGGTGCAAGAGGAAAATGACCCTTGCCACTGACCTCATCAACGGGCTTGGAGGTGAAAGGGAACGATGGACAGAACAATCAAAGACGTTCAAGTCAAGCATTATTCGACTCACTGGGGATGTTGTGCTTCTCACTGGATTCCTCTCGTACACGGGACCATTCAATCAAGAATACAGAAGCTTGCTCCTGGACTCTTGGAAGGTAATTTCTTAAAACACATCTCCCTGGCTTGATTTTGAAATATAACCTTGACCTTTGCATAGGCTGAGCTGAAGCGACGTCGTATTCCGACCTCATTGGACATCAGCTTGATTAACATGTTGGTAGAACCACACATTGTAAGGAGTCAATCAAAATCAAATCAACAAACCTTTGAAATGCAGGACGATTTGATGATTGAACTTTATTTTGTTTAGGTGGGGGAGTGGAACTTGCACGGTCTTCCAAATGACGACCTTTCGATTCAAGTAAGGCTCTGAATTGGACATTCCTAAAGCGATTTCTTGTAAATGCCTTGCCTTTGTCCCTAGAATGGTATCATTGTAAATCGTGGTCCTCGTTTTCCCCTTATTATTGACCCCCAAATCCAGGGCAAATCCTGGCTCAAGAGTCTGGAGAAAACAAACAATCTCAAGGTCAATTTTTAATCGCTAAATTTGGCAACGCATTTTTAGAACTACTTCTTCAAATGTCAACAGGTCACTTCCCAAACGCACAAATACTTTCGATCTCACGTGGAAGAAGCCCTTTCTCAGGGACTCCCCCTGCTGATTGAGGACATTGGCGAGGAGCTGGATCCACTTCTGGATAATGTTCTGGAAAAGAATTTCATCAAGGCTGGAAACTTCCTGAAAGTGAAGCTGGGCGACAGTGAAATTGAGGTGTCCCCAGGCTTCCGTCTGTACATTACCACAAAACTTCCAAATCCTGTCTATACGCCCGAGATTTCTGCTCGGACCCTCATCATTGATTTCACTGTGACGATGAAAGGGTAGGTTGGGATTAAGATTCCAATTACAGCGCCTTGAGCGTGCAGGGATTATTAATTGATTTGTCATAATTCATCTTAATAGCTTGGAAGACCAACTCCTCGGCAGAGTCATCAGCACTGAAAAGGAAGAATTGGAAGCGGATCGCGTGGCCTTGGTTGAGGCCGTCACAGCCAATCGACGTAAAATGGCTGAACTTGAGGAAAATTTGCTTTACAAGCTGAGCAGTATTCAAGGATCTCTCCTGGACGATGAGAGTATTGTGGAAGTACTCAATACGACCAAGGCAACAGCACTGGACGTAAAGGAGAAGCTCTTTGTGGGAGCAGAAACTGAAAAGAAGATCAACATTGCCCGTGAGGAGTTCCGCCCTGTGGCTACTCGAGGATCCATTTTGTATTTCCTCATCTGTGACATGGTCATGGTGAATTGCATGTACCAAACGTCCTTGTCCCAATTCCTGGAATTATTTGATGGTAAGGCACCAGCAGGTTTGCCATTTCTACTGGGATGACGTGTAACTGGCGACATTTTTCTGAACTTGCAGCATCCATGGCGAAATCTGAGCACACGACAAATGTCCCGAAGAGAATCCAGTACATCATTGACTACTTGACCTTTGACGTATTCCGTTACTCCAGCCGAGGGTTCTACGAATCGGACAAGTTCATGTTCACACTCCTCATGACTCTCAAAATTGACATCAATCGAGGAAGGGTGAAATTCAATGAATTCCAAACCCTCATTAAGGGAGGAGGTACAGTGAATCCGCAGTTCCGGAGTCTGGAATTTTTTACCCTAAACTATTGAATCTGACATTTTAATTCTAATTCCTAAATTTCAGGTGCCTTGGACCTGAATGCTGTTGCCCCGAAGCCCTATGCTTGGATGACTGATGTGACTTGGCTGAATTTGGTGGAACTTTCCAAGCTTCCGCGCTTTGAGAAAATCCAGGCCCAAGTGACGAAGAATGATCGGTTCTGGAAGTCTTGGTTTGACAAGGATGCCCCCGAGGACGAGACCATTCCGGATGGATATCAAAACATTGATGCCTTCAACCGCCTCCTCCTGATTCGCTCTTGGTGTCCGGACCGTGTCATGGCGCAGGCTAAAAAATACGTGGCGAGTTCTCTGGGACAGAAGTTTGCATCGCCCGTGGTTCTGAGTCTGGATGAGCTCTATACAGAGTCTCGTCCAAAAGCGCCTTGCTGTTGTTTCCTGAGGTGAGCGTCTGTTTCAATAAAATGTTTCTTAGCGTACTAATTTTTCGCTTCATTTTATGTAGTATGGGCTCGGATCCGACACCACAAATCGAAACCTTGGCCAAGCGTCTCCACATTCCCATCAAGTCAATTTCAATGGGTCAAGGTCAGGAGATTCATGCGAGAGCTTTGTTAGCAAACTTCATGGTGGAAGGAGGTGGGTTGCGAGTTGCAAAATTTACACGTAAAGCTTCCATTTGTTTTAATTCGTTTGATTCTGTTCTCCAGGATGGGTCCTCCTCCAGAATTGTCACTTGGGGTTGGACTTTATGAGCGAGTTGCTCCACATCATTTTGGACGCCGACGATCCACATGCAACCTTCCGTCTCTGGATTACGACAGAAGTCCATCCGGCCTTTTCAATTTCCCTGCTCCAGAGTTGCATCAAGTTCACAAACGATCCTCCGCAAGGGGTCAAGGCAGGGCTCAAGCGAACGTACACGTCCATTACATCCGACACTTTGGAGTACACGAACGCGACACAGTGGCGTCCAATGCTCTACGCCATTTCCTTCCTCCACTCTGTCGTCCAGGAGCGACGTAAATTCGGTGCTTTAGGTAAAGACTTACTTCTGCTAGGCAGAAGTCCTTTGAAATACCCTTGGGTTCAATTCTTTGTCAGCGCAAGGCACATTTCCAGTTTGTAAATTTTCTTAGGCTGGAACATCCCCTATGAGTTCAACTGGGCAGATTGGGCCGCAAGTGTCCAGTTTTTCCAGAATCACTTGGATGAAATTGATCCCAAGAAGGGCGTGAGCTGGGTCACGATTCGATACATGGTGGGAGAAGTTCACTATGGTGGTCGAGTCACTGGTAAGACTTAAAACACACGGAACTTGTTGTCATCAGTCACTTTGTCAAGGATTCGATTGAATGTTTGCCATAGATGAGTACGACAAACGACTACTGGGAACATTTTGCAAGCTCTGGCTCGGGGAGATAATTCTCCAGGAAGGATTCTTGTTCAGTGAGGGATACGGCATCCTGAAATTGAAGACGGTAGAAGACTACGTCCGCAGCATTGATGATTTACTGCCAAACAATGAGCAGCCTGGAATTTACGGTCTTCACCGGAACGCTGGAATCACCTATCAGAGCAACACGGCAAAGGACATGCTGAATACCATTTTGGAAATTCAACCCAAGGACTCGGCGAGTGCTGGCGGAGAGACCCGAGAGGCAATCGTATATCGCTCCGCCGCTGAATTCCTGGAGAAATTGCCTCCTGCCTTCGTTGCACATAGAATCAAAGAGAGGTATGCGATTCTTATGGTAGTTGGTTTAATTTTGAACTAAAGTTTATTAACTTCATTTGTTTTGTCAGGATTTCCGAAATGGGCGGTTTGACCCCGATGAACATCACGTTGCGACAAGAGATTGATCGGATGCAAAAAGTTCTCAAGGTCGTCCGCCAAACTCTGACTGACCTCAAACTCGCCATTGATGGAACAATCATCATGAATGAGGCAACGTGTCATTAAATTCAAATCACTCCATAAACTGCCATGTTGCTAAAATGAACATTATTTCTCCGTCAGGCACTCCGGGATGCCCTGGACGCCATCTTTGACGCAAAGGTACCCCTCGCCTGGAAAAAAGTGTCATGGCAGAGTACCACAATTGGATTCTGGTTTACTGAGATGCTGGAACGGAATGCCCAATTCCAAAAGTGGCTCAACAAAGGACGCCCCAATGTAATTTCAGATTGTTTAAATTCTAAGAACTTTGTTAATTGAAATATTTTTGTTTCATTTCGGTTTAGGCCTTCTGGATGACCGGATTCTTCAACCCACAAGGATTCCTTACGGCCATGAAGCAGGAAGTAACGCGTGCTCACAAGGGATGGGCCCTCGACCAAGTGGCTCTCCATAACGAAGTCCAGAAACTGTCAAAAGAGGAATTAGGAAATGCTTCGCCGACAGAAGGAGGTGAGCGTTTTTGCTTGTTTTTAGGATTTGTTTTGGTACAGGAACTAAAATTGGATTCTTAACTTTCCAGTGTACATTTATGGACTGTTCATCGAAGGGGCAGCCTGGGATAAGGCGCAGTGTCGGATTATCGAATCCGCCCCCAAGATTCTCCATGGGCAGATGCCAGTTATCCACGTCTATGCCTCTGACAACATCAAACCAAAGGATTCTGCACTCTACGAGGTTTGTTGCTTTCCCCCAATAATTTTTAAAATCATGTGAATTCAGGAGCAATTCCAAATTCATTTTTTGTTTATAATTTTTCCAGTGTCCCGTGTACAAGAAGCCCGGTCGAACGGCTCTCAACTTTATCTGCCCTCTTTGGCTTCGAAGCAACTTGCCTCCTGACCACTGGATCCTTCGAGGGGTTGCGCTTCTTTGCGACGTCAAGTAAACGCGTCCCACAAAATCAATTCCAACGCACTCCAAATTCATCCTCAAAGTACAAGAAACAAACGTGTGATCAACGGAATCAAGCCATGAAACACGTCTCTCCATAAGGCATAAAAACGCTTAAAATAAACATAAACCTCATGTAATTCGGTGCCACTCATGGAGAATTTGTCAAAATGGTCGAGGATGATTGGCTGTCCATTCCAGTTTACAGAAAAGTTTGGTGAAAGTGGGGGTGGGGGTGCAACTACAAATGTCGCTTGCAATTTAACGGACATTTATTGATCGTTCTTGGGAATTGAGTTTTCCTTGTCAGAAAGTATTGAAAGAATTGAAGCTTGAGATGATTCCTGAGTTTGTAGGCTTCGTGGACCTTCCTCTTCATGGCCGAGTAGCACGCCAGATGCGTGCGACGATGTAGAGGATGACTTCGATAAATGTGATTAGACTGCGACCCAGGGCCACTGCGTAGAAAATGAGGATGAAACCTCCAAGGTGGCTCGGATCGTTTGGATAGTCCCATGGGCAAATGATGAACATGTCATTGGACTTTATGACTAGACGAATTTCACAGTAGACATTGAGCAAGTAGGAGACCAAGAGGAACCAAGCGAGGTCCGTTGCGCATCGGGCCTGGAAACAAAGCCAGCGGGGGTCAAAATTTCCAAGGTCATAAGTTATTCCAATTAATTTTGACTTCTCACCATGGTCACTGCAAAGAATTTATACGGATGAATGGTATAAATGAAGTGCACGTCCAGGTTGATCATGCTCATGAAGGTCAGCGTAAAAAGTATCCAGACTCCCACTTTCTCATTGGTCCCCAGCAAACCAAGTAGCCAGTGCAGTCCAAGCAGGGCCGCAGTGTGTGAGAACAGCAAAGCGCATTCGTAAGCCTAGAGTCAAATCAGCATCTCTAACATTTCGAAACGCCTCGAAGGGATTCCAGAACTACTGACTTACTTACCATGCATTGTAGTGCTGCGATCAACATTTTTCCAGGGACGTTTCAACGGTTTCCAAGCGTGGGAGTAGGTTATCGAGAGGTGCTGAAAAATTGGATCCTGGAAACGATAAGGATTTTCATCCTGGAGTTTCCAGCCAAGGAATCGTGGAAAGTTAGCTTTTTTTTTACGCTTGACCTGGTTAGCATGGCTGCAAAACAATTTTAATTTCATCGCTGATTTTCAACTTTTACCAAAAGCAGGATGGGCGCTGCTGGACGCAGATGCATTCGTTTTATTTTCATTCGTCTATTTTTACGCGTTTTTTAGACCTGAAGAAAATTAGAATTTGACGGAAACGGAGGGTCCCTTACAGTTATTTTGTCGCTAAAGTATTTTTTAAGGAGCTCAAAGGTTAGCGAAGCCCACATGTCCCCCCGCCGCAGAGCCCTTAAGATCCTGAACGCTCCAGGATTAAAATTCAAGGCCTGGATGCATATGTCCTAGGAATCCTGTTGCTTCCTCCGCTGAAATGATGATGCTGGGAGTGTTAAAAAGGAAAACGGGTATTCATTTCCCGTGTCCTCGTGCCCCGCGTCCTTCTGTTGGCCCTTTTAAGATGATGGAAGGCAGCTGTTGAATGCTTCAATGGAAACTGATGGTAGGAAGATTGATGAAAAGTGGGATTTGGGTCTGGGCGTCTTCTGTTGCTCCTGATGCTTGGGTCCCTTAAGAATAGGCCGGGAGTCCCATTGTTGTCCTCATCCGCATTGTCCCTTATTTCCAGGACTTGTTGAGCACGAGCCAGAAAGGAGCAACAGGCATCATCCCCCGTTCCCATTTCCAAAGGTCATTTCCCAACTCAACATCTGCCACTTCCTTCCGATTCCTCGAAACAGGGTACTTGGTCCAAACAGAGTAATTACAAACATAAGGATTTCTGCGGGGGTACTTTTATATCAACTTGGAAGGAAAGCTGCTGCTGCTCCTCCAATAGCTTCTTCATTTCTGTCTCGCAGTTTTCATCTTCACCTCCAACCAGCAGCGTCAGCGTCTTTTTGGAACTGACGACATAAACAACTGTCACTGCGAATCTCCTAACAGTTCAACAATTTTTAAACCCAACGCATCTTTCGGGCTTGAATAGCCGCAATTTATCCTCAGCGATCCATTTTTTCCTCAGAGATTTTACAACCCTCATCGATTTCTTGTCTTGGGAGTATGCGTCATGTTCGTTCGGTCACCTTGAACATTAAGATAAGCTGTGGCTGCACTCAAAATTGCTGGAGCTAAAACATATGTGAATACATTTGAAAAGACTCATTGTGCATTAGACGCATCAGCAGAGTAGATAGGACGAGAATAACAATAGGAATACGACCACTTCATCTTGAATCATTTGCATCACGCAACAATGGCACATACGCCAAACAACATGATCTTCATGGAGAATCAGAGAAGTAAGTTGTCTTTTTACCTCCTAGTTTTCATTTCATACAAGAATCTCCAGAAGAAATGGGATTTTTGGGTGAGTCAATCGTTAGTGTGTAATTTTGATTAATTGTTCCTTCCAGATTCAGATGTGGAGATTTCCATGCTCCCCTCACCGTCCCCACCGTCAAAGAAACTGCGAAGATCTTCTGGATCATCCTGGAACACTGTCCTTGGATTCAAGTGGTCCAATTTTATTCTTACCGTGGCCATTGGGATCATCATTATCATTGAAGTCAAAATCATGTACGAGACTACCAAAACCTACAACGAGTCCCTCGTGAGTCAATTAAGTGACAAGAATGAAATGCTGGAGAGAACCTTGATCAATTTGACTGGAAGCAACCGCGATCGCAATGAGCTCCTGGAACAGCTTCTGAAATTGAACGAAGAGTTCAAAGGGGAGACATTGAATCGAACCGGGGAGCTGGAGGATAAGATTGAAGAGACCCAGCGCCTTGTGGTCCAGTTGACAAAGGAGAACAAGCTCATGTATTCTACTGGAGAAAAGAACTTTATGGAGACGCTGAAGCTTGTTCGTGAGGCATTGACAATGAATACAAACACCGTGATCCGCCTTCTAGACGAGAACAATGCCATTCAAACGAAGCTTCATAATTTGGAAGAATCCGTGAGCTCGGCACATCGCCGCCGGAGCACCGCCTGGACCCTGACCTCAGCTACTTCCGGGGTCACCACACTCACCACAGCTGCACCTGGACTTGTGATTTTACTTTTCTTGACCATTCGTTGACCCCTCAACCTTTCCATGCTGGGATTTCCGGACTCTGAACAGTGATTGAACAAACTTCTTCCATGTGTATTATTTTAGGTAAAATTTCTTTTAGTTTGAAAAATGTTGAGTCAATTCATGTCCTTTTTGTAATTTTATTAGTGTCATCATTAACTAAGATAAATTGTTAATTACATCAAAATAGTGGTCGGTAAAATTCACTTGGGGAGATTCAAAGGGCTGGAAGGCCAGCGGTGATAAAGTTTTCAATTCCACGTTCGTTCACGCCACGGCGAATTCGGAAAAATCCCTTCTCACCTACATAAAATAAAATTCCGTCGATTAATTAATTGAGTTCCCTTCCAGAAAAAACGTTTGCGAATTAACTCACCGAAATCATAATTCCAGGAATTGGCCGCAATCCAGTAGGGGACTCCGTTTTCTTCACCCCAACCAATAAGCTTGACGGCGTGCCCACCGATTAGCCCTCCAGTGGTGTAATGGTAAATCCCTGGAACCAAGACACAAAATGCGATAAATGACCTCATGGCTAAAGAAAACTTGCACGAATCGATGGGTCATACCTGATTTGTAGGAGATAAAATCTTCATAAACCGCAAAGGATGCTTCCACCGGTCCATGCTTCATAATCTCAATCTGTACTTGTTTTGTACTGCCCCACGCGAAGATCCAGTAAGAACCTAGTCCAAAATGGAGGTCATCTTTGTAGGCAATTGGGTAGGAAGGGTCACAGGATTTTTTACAGGTAGGGGCAGAGGGTGGCAATACGTCACTGCAATTGGCACGATCCCCTTTTACACCGTGCTCACAAGGCTCAATTTCGTAAGGTTGGCATCCCTTAAAACGAAAGCGATTGAACACAAAATGGGACTGAAAGAATTCATGATCATGATGACCTCGGCTGACGTGACTCACTTGCTTTGTCCCGTAAGGACCTCCGCTCACAATTCCATGCTTCCTCCAGTACCGCCATGCCATTGAAGGAAATCCGCCAGAGCATCCTAAATGAGCAAAGGTCTTGAAAACATGATGATGTCACTAGGGTCAAGTACTGGAGTCTAAATTTGAACTTGCCATCACCAAAACCGCATAAATTGAACAGTCCGCAGCACGTCATGAGATTTTCGGCCGAAAATCGAAACTGGTTCCCTTTGGTTGCAATGCAGTATCGATCGGTCATAGTCTCTGTGACCTTTAAAAATGGAAGTGGGTCAAATAATATTCCCGGAATGTGACAAATTCCAAGATGATTACAGCCAAGGCCCAGCAGGATCCACAAGCGCCTTGATCCCGGATTTCATTGAGGGATGGGCAATTTGGCCACTTTTGTCGCGCATCAAATTCCTTGGGGATATGAAGACCGTTCAGACGGTGCGGTTTCCGGGGTGGAAGACGCATGTAAGACGGTTCTTCCAGCGATCCCATAAGTCGCCGGATATACGTCATGCTTGTGTTGATATTAAAATTCCGACCCGCCTAAAATTAATCAAAGGCTTACATTACATTGTAGCGATCGCACAAAAATGGAGAAAGTATCGCTACTGCAAAGTACTTTTACCTTCCATAGTGGTTTCAACTGAATATTGATGTGGTCAATCATTTCATCCGAGAGTGGATGGAAATCAGTCGCCGGTGTCGCCGGGGGTGGCTTACTGGATGAAATTGTAATCTTAGCCAATCCAATTGCAACCAGGGACGCCAAAAAAATTCCAATTGTTGTCCCCTTCATTGTGCTCTCTGTACGAGGTACACTTGAGAATTAAAAATCCACGCTTTGAAACAAAAGCTGGAAAATACAGAGCAGTTGCAAAATCTGCAGTTAGCTTGTTTAGTGTCACTCAAGAACTGCACTGATTTTGAGCTTTTAAGAAGAGTGCATGTTGGATGACTGTAAACCCAGGACAAAGGTCACGAAGGAATCTTGGAAGTGGGATGAGCTTGCTTGTTTTATCACCAAGATTATTTTTTTGGAAAGATCAAGAACATCTCATGACTCAAAAATGCACATGATCTCACCATAAATAAAACAAAGGGCTCATGCTAGGTACAGAGTTCAAGGTTCAAGGAAGGATTGTTTGCTCTTGCTCATCGATGCACCCAGAGTGATGTGTCATTGAATTTTAGAAATGCATTCAGAACATAAACTCTAAAAACTAAAATGGGAAAAATGCCTAGATCCGAAGCAAGAGAAATCTTTTAGGGCGTGGCTAAAACAAATTTATTGATCTCATTTGTGTCAGGAAGGATGGGTCGTAAAGTCTATTTTTGCAAATGATCAACTGATAAGTTCGAACTTGCTGAACTTATGTATGAACATCACAAAAATGGGAAAAGTCCATGTAAGCAACTCAGGAATTTGAATGAGGCGAGCCTTTGCAAGTTATTTCAAAATATTGAAATGCTTTTCAACTATTCAAAGTCTTTCAGAAGCATCTTCATAAAACTCGCCCGAGTCAAGTAGTTACGGCCACTTCATTTTGGATTCTGAAAAGTGATGGCGGCCTTTGCCATGACCATAATGGCTGACGTTAAGACCAAACGAATCCTTACATG
>JAQIWD010000189.1:0-29435 GCA_034694825.1 Anurida granaria
TCTGAGGAAGCGTTGATGGCGACATTAGGAGGCGACTTGCTGGCATGTCGAGTGGCGAGTCTTGGACGGACTCAAATCTAAGAGGATCCGGAGAGTGAATGATTTTTTTTTGTCTGAGGTTGTGGGACCACTTTTTGGAATTAGGGAAAGTGAAGAAAAGTAATTCAATCAGGGATTGGACATGTCATGTCTCCCTGTCACATGAGGATGTGATGATGCCAAGAAAGTGTCAAATCTGTCATGTCTCCTTTTGGATTCAGTCCATGTACCCTCCCCCTTGGTTTGACCAAAGGGAACCCAAGTTCTTGGACATGAATCCATCCATTTGTCTTTTCCAGGAAGGAATTCCCCACTTTCTCTTCATTGTCTGAGATTGTGGGTTTCGTGGGTTTGGGGAGTCGACCCACGTCCTCCACCGGACAGAATAAAAAAGGGAAAGCAGGGACTTAATGTATGGCCAATGGGATCCCTTTAGTTAAGGCATCCTTAGTTCTATTCTTTCCCTGTACAGGAATGAACAGGATTGTACAGGATTGGGGCAAGATTGGAGCGAGAGTGATTTGGGAATTGTGATTCCCCTTCTAATTAACTCAGGAATTAACTTGTAATTTCCTAACGTCTCAATTGGGATTCGTAATGGGAGTGAAGACGAACCCAAATGGTTGGGGATCCATTTAGGAATTGAAGGAAAGAAAAGAAAGGGAAATTATCTCTGGGCCCAAACAAAAGTCCCACCGTATGGAGTCAGGTGGCGTCTTGTAATCCTCCAGTATCCCCACCTCCAGTACTCAACTCCTAAAATCTAAACACGTCCAGAATATTCTGACCTTTCTCTGGACAAAACGTCTTCCAGTCCACCTCCTCATTTGCCTGGAACTGAGAATTCAGATCCCTCTTGCTTTATTTCTGTTGTTAACATCCTATATAATGTGAAATCAATGAAGTGACCTTTGACCTTTGTTTTGTAGGCAGAGGGACTACTTGGTAGAAGTTGAGGATCCTGACGCAGTGTTGGAAATGTTGGCCAAACTTGGTTCCAGCATCCTACGAGCACAACATGAAGGGTCAAAGTAAGTTCCATTCCGTGTCACCCACCCCCCCCCCCCCTCCCCCACTATTGCGTTTTAGTGAGTCCCACCACAAGTTGTGGGAGACAATCAGTGGGACTCCTTCCAATTCCCCACGGGAAACGAAAATGAAAGAAATGAAGAGAAAGAACAAATTTAAACTGGAGAGACAGTAGAAAGTAAAAGAAAAGAAAAGAAAGTGGAAATGGGGTAAGAATGGGATGATGGTTTTTAATCTCCAGCTCCAGTTGTGTGATCACTCCATCTCTCTTGTCTGGACAAAAGGAACCTTCGTACCTCTTCAGAATCAAATGGGAATTTATCCAGCAACATCCGTTCGACCATTCCTGAGAATCATTTAGGATTGGCCTGGAATTATTCCAGGGCATGTCCACTCTCACCCCCACCCTTAACCCCCCTTTAATGGACGTAGTTGGGAGTGGTCGTATGTCCATGGCTGATGAGCACAAGTCCAGTTGTCCAGTGTTGGTCCAGACGGAAGTCCATTTGTTCCGACTGGAAAACTACGAGGGTTCTCCATTCTCTCCAGCTCCAGTCGAATGGAACCGTGGAATGGAACTGGAATTCCTCGGGGCCTCGCACTTGGATTCTCCAGTCTTCCCCAATAACTTTCCCCACTTTCTTTCTTCATTCATTCTTTCTTCCTTTTTAAAATGGTCTGATCCTATTTCCTATTTGTAGGGAAGGGGGGGGGTGGGGTTATTTTGAGGGGGGGGGTGTAAGTTGAGCTCATAAGTGGAGCTCATTTTGAGCATTGTGAGCATACTGCCTTGAGTTATTCCCGCTGAATCGCTGAATCTGGGGGAATCTTTTCTTTACCCCCCCCCCCCTTCCAGTCCGTCTTGGATTTCTTTAAAGCGGAGAGAGTGTTCCATCCGCCGCTCAAGTCGTCATCCCCTTGGGACTGGAAGAGAATCCAAAAATCAACGTCAAGGAGGAACAAGGGAAGGGAATTACATAAATTGGAAACTCCATCCATCCATCACTTCCTCTGAGGGATGATCCCATTCCAGCCCCATTCCAGCCCCATTCCAGACCATTCCAGCGTCAAAACTTAAGAACGAGCCACGTGGTTTAAACTGAGTGGGTGAAACTTCCGGTGTAACTTTCTCCTCCTTGTCTTAATTGCTGGAGAAACTGGAAAGTGGGCCCTGGGATTTCTTTACAACTCCAATCCCTATTAACCTCCCTTTGTTTCCTGCCATCCTGCCTCATAATTATTTTATTAGAATTCTAGAATTTCTAGGACCATGGCCCTTATCCCTCTTTGTCTTGTGGTGGGAGAGGAGGAAGTGGGCAACATAAGGGGAATTGAACAAAAGGTGGAGAGATCTCATGGGATTAGGAACTGCGGGGATTAACTTGGGATTTTGGCTTCATTTCCCATGATAAGATCAGGATAAGATCCGAGTTGGGCGCAAACTTTAGTTTTCCAATCGAGAAACCATCGCAGGGTTTTAAAGTTATTTTGGACAAAATGTTAATATCCAGTGAGGATGAATTTAGATCTCAACAGGTATGCCTTCCTTTTGTCTCCCTTGGACTCGGAAAGAACAATAGGAAAATTAAAGTGGGAGACAAAGGAGGGTGTTGGGTTTAAGTGGGTTCCTTAATTCCTTTTTAAATTACATTAATCCATTGACAAATTACAAGGTGACAAATAGGGATAGGACTCGTCGAACAATGCGGTTGAATGGGAATTACTTCCGACAACACGGGTCAATTTCCTTCATATGTTATGCCTCCGTAAACAATGCGATTTTTGCAAAATTTCAAAGAGGTCCCTTCCAAAACTGCCGAGTAATTCGGGGGGAAGTAAAATAGAAAGTTTTTTTAGTTTTGACCAATCCAATTTTTTTGGTATTTTTGAATTTTCAGAAATTTCCTGAAATGTGACCCTCTGAGCTAAGTGGAACGAATGAGACGAATGTTTGACCTTTTCTTTTGTTTGGTTCCAGTGCTAAGCGGGGACTGGACTTGGGCCTTGGTCGTGGATTCTCGGGGAGTCAAGCAGCGAAGCATTTGATGGGACTCGCCGCTGCGAACTTTGCTGCTGGGCCAGGGAAGAAGAAGCGTGGGGGTGGGGGTGGGTTCGTGGAGGGTCCGTCGGAATCCTCCCCTGACTTCGTGCCATTTCATTCCCAGCAGGAATCGTCATCCCCTGACCTGTACTCCCCATCCACAAGCAAGGAGACAGAATGGGTCAACAGTCCCAATCACTAAAGAAGAAAAACACTGGAAGAAAGGAGAGGGAATTAGGCCAGGAAAAGTAAAAGTTACTTTGGGTCACCCCGCTTCCGCTCCTCAGGAATTTAATTCTGTCCACTCAACATTCCAATCCAGATTCATCCAGATTCATTGATCCATTTCTATTCTCTTTTATTCTCCTCCATTCCCATTTCTACAATGTCTAGATTTATTTATTTGATGAAAACCGATGCGAAGATTCAGATCCTGAATAAGGAGAGGTGCTATCCGTACTCGTAACATTCGAGGGATGAAAAATAAAGACAGGAATAGAAAATTATATAGAATTAAATCTAATTGAAATAATTAATAAATCCATTTTAATTCCCCATTATTCCCTAACACTAAATTTCACTTCTTGGTTATCAAATTGAAATTGAGCAGTTTAGAATTAGTGGGATGTGTGTGGAGCTAGGGATTAAGGTGGTCGTAATTTCATCCTCCATCAATTTCCGGGTTGGATGGGTGGCTTCTTTCGTCAATTGAAATTAGTTTTCCCTTTATGAATTCCATAACAATGTTTAAGAAATTAAGCCAAAATTTAACTTAGAAGGATTAAAATTAAAATTAATAAAAATGGGTTGGAATTGGGTGAATAAAGGAACTGGGTACAGAACCATCCCCACCCCTACTTTAGTCTTTACAGATTTTAAAAGAATTGAATCCATTTGAGCACTTTCGGCTCCAAATCGCTTGCAATTACTAAACATTTTAACAGTTTTTCAAATCCAGTAGGGAATTCACGGCCAAATATGGCCGAGACGCTCTTTCTTATTTGACTGCCAAATTAGGACGTGACGGCCAATTTTGGCCGTCAAAAGGGCGTGTCACGTCCTAATTTGACCGTCAAAAGGGCGCGTCACGTCCTAATTTGGCCGTGATATTTCGTTTTTTCGAATTTTGAAACTGTTTCCCACCATGGAAAACTTTCTTCCCACCTTCAAATCAATCTTCATGGCATCACAAATGATATTCAGCAAAAACAGCACTCAAAATTGCCTGAGCAAATGATGTAAAGTTTGTCTCGGCCAAATTTGGACGAGAAAAGGGCGTGTCAAGGCCATATTTGGCCATCAAATGGGCGTGTCGCGTCCAAATTTGGCCGTCAAATGGAAAAATAGTATCTTGGCCATATTTGGCCGTGAATTCCCTACTGAAATCGCTTGCCATCTCCAGCGAGTACGCAGCTTGACCTTCCAAAAGAAATGAATGTGGCTTGGGTTGGGGACGCCATCTCTCCGTCTAAAATTGTGTTGTTGGAACTTGGGTTTAATTTCCTTTATTTCTAGCCCATGAGATGGCGTGTGATGTCTTCTTATTATTTTAATTTTCCTTTGTTGGGTCCCTCCCTCTGCTGCGCCACCTGTTGGTCTTTGAAAGAGATTTCCCGGTCGAGCCGAATAACTTGATGGTTGTGGAAATGGGTGAAATGAAGGGGGAGTAACTATGAGGTTATTTGGAACAAGGAACAGGAGGACTGGAGGAGGGACTTTCTTTCTTTTCATCCACAAAGGGCAAGCGTCTCTTTTTTCATCCGTCACTTGAATTCCTCACTTCAACGAATCCACTCATCTCCGTCTCTCTCCTCTCCTTAAATCAAATCAATTGAAAACAACCCACATTTCAATTAATCTTCAATTAATTGAAAAGAAAAGGAAGATAGGATGGCAGATGAACCACAAGTACAACTCAACACTATCCAAGTCAATCAGGACGAGTAAGTACTCACCCCTTTTCATTATCTCATACATTGTCAATCTACATTCTACAACTATTCATTCATTCATCCTTTATATCCTTTCATTTATTGTTATGAATGAACTAGCGTAGTAGTAATGTAGGCAACAATTAAGGAATTTGACCTTCCAGTACTAAGTTGAGTGCGTAGTTGGGTTCAGGGGGAGATGGACGTGTCCATGCCGGCGCAGAGGCAGAGTCTCAGATCGATTGGGTGACAGGTAGAGAGGGCAGAGGGGGGAGGGGGACAGGAGAGACGGGCTGGGTGGGGAGACGCCGACTTCTCCCTCCGTCTGTCTACCCTCTCGTCTTTCTTTTTTGTAAGGGAAAGAGACGGGCGCCGGCGGGTCATGCCGAATCCACTTTCAATTCTTTACAACTTTTTTGGTTGTAAAGTTTTCATTTTTAAAAGGAAATTCTTCGTACGCACTTAAATTACTGTCTTTGACACAATTACTGTTGTGATGATGATGCTTTCTTTCGTGCGTACTCGATCGGAACATTGAAAATGGCAAGGAAGTGATTTCTAATTAAAGAGCAAAAATTAGCTAATAGACATGAAGCATCAGCGGAGGGCCAAGGTGACTGTGGTAAATTTTGCCATTTCGGGGAAATTATCTACGTACACGGGTACTGTTTGCAATGGGCTTATACGCTTATTCAAGTCCTATCGAATGCGTGGTTAAGGGTCTATTGTGTCACGTGCTTCCGGATCTCCTCAACACTAGCGGCCGCTTTTTCGTAGGTTTCTCTCATACAAGGTGGGATAGCCTCCTTTGGCCTCCCATCCCCCTTCCTCTTCATTTGCTTCTTCTTGACCCTGTGGGGTTGGGACCATTTCTCAATTCTAGTTAGTCAACAAAGAGATTCACAAACTAATTTGTTTCGTTTGTTTCGTTTCTTTGCAGCAAGGCGGAAGTTCCTGTCCTGGCCAAAAAGGATGATGAAGAGGTGGCTGTTGTGGACTTATCAGGTGATGTGGAGCCGGTAGTGTCGGTCCCAGTTGGTGTGACCTCGGATGCGTTACCACCTGCTATCTATGGGGAGGAATCAGGAGACGCGGAGGAGGAAGAAGCAGAGCCGGCCGTGGAGGCAAACGGATCCTCTGAAAATGGTTCTAAAGTTGAGTCCCCCACGGAGAACGGAGAAAAGAACGGCGTCTCTGCTGAGAATGGTAAGTCAACTGTAACAAATCATAACCAACTAGACTAACTTAATCGAATAAGCACTGTTAACTTTGGTATCCCACCCAATCATCTCCTTAATCATTTTGTTGTGTTTGGCCGTATAGGTGGTGAGCAGAAACGAAAGTCTGTTGGAGATGATGTTGCCGAACTTGAAGTCATCCCTGAGAAGAAAGCCAAACTCGCGGGAGAAGAAGGAGCAGCGGTCGAAGGTGAGGTCGAGGCTGAGAATGGAATTCCAGCAAATTAAAAGTCTCGCATGTTGGAGAGACTCTTACCACCGAAAACACACCACAACTTTCTCATTTGTTTTTCCTTTTTGTATTTTTCGTACATGTTAAAGTAAAAAGTAATTTTAGAAAAAGATTGGTCATTTAGGAATAGCTACGCTAATCTACCTTAAATTAAAATTACAATTCCAACTGAGTGTTGTGTGAACTCCCACTCACTCACTCTGTCTCATCCCTTACTCCCTCGAGTACTTCAAGTACTTTCCCATCTTAAGTTAGACCGATTACTTACCAATTACCTGGGAGTATTCTACGGGGAGAAAGGAAACAAAGTATTTATTCCATTCCAACTTAATTTCTGTTATAAATTAATAAGAGTCTTGATTAATTTGGTATAATTGGTTTAATTGGGGGGTGACGGGGGAAGGAGGGAGGGTGGGAAGGAGTGCTACTCGTCGTGATTTGATTGACATGGTTCCGTTTCTAGTAGTAAGTTGTAGTACTTAGACATTGTTGTACTTAGGGAGTTGTAGGTTAAACTAAGGTCAAGATACTTACTCTTCATCAGGTCATTAATCAACCAGAGTATTAATTCGTGGTTTAGGATGATAGGAATATGGAAAGGCCCCTTCCCCCTATCCAACCAATACCCCTTATCCTTTGATCTTCAAATGAACTTACTGAAAGTGAAAATTAAATCTCATTCCAAACCAACCATCCTTAATTAAAAGTTTACAACTACAATTAATCAAAATATTAGCACCGTCTTTTATTTTGGTTTTGTTCTCTCTACTGGACATGATTCAATAAAATCCTGACCAACTCCAATCCACTCTAATCTCTCAGACTATTTTTATTTATCAATTCGCATTCGCATTGTCTCTCTTGTCTTGGGTAGGGTCAAGGTCACCAACCACTTGACCCTTTGCCACCCTGTTCCATCACATGATCCTTGAGGAATTGACGAATAGAGATAAGATAGAAATTGCAAACAATAGGAATGAGGAAGGAGACAAGGAGAGTCATGAGATGATGAGGACCACTCATCATAGAAGTATTGCATGGGCGTTACAACGAGAACGTTTACAATTAATTCAGTGCGCATGACCAGAGACATGCGCAGTGACAACTGTGGTTGCTACAACTGTCCTTCCTGCAAATCTTTGAATCTTCATCTGATTTGTCTGCGCAGTCCGCCTCACCTGCCAAAACCAAGAGTAGGATCAGGGTAGATTAATTTCTGGTCAAATGCCCAATGACAGCATCCAGAATGCTCCAGAAATACATGCAGGATGACGTTCAGTTATCACCGTCACAGAGCCAACTGATGGGTAATCAGCGTGAATGATCTCGGCATCCAAACTCCACTGATTTCATACAAGGTCCATGCAAGGAATCTGAGAAAAGACAAATTAAATCAGTTAAATCCGACAAATTATAACCAACGTAAGGATGATGGCGAAGCGACTAAAATCGCTACTGCCAGTGTACCTTCTGAAGTGACTATAAACTAATCCAGACGAGTGGTAAAATGTAACGACACATTGTACATTGTAAGTCTTTAATTAATTGAGAATAATTGAACCCAGTAACCAACGTACCATTTGGTTGACATTGGACACGTAGAGACATGATGGTAACTTGTTGACATTAGGGGATGAGAGGAGCATCTTTACTTGATCTTTTAATGGGGGGTCAATGGGCGTGGACGCTTCGGTACGCCACGCCATTCGTTAGGTCCAGTCCAGCTGAGTCTCATTTTTTATTCCTCGACAGAGTGCAAGGAAGGAAGGAAGTCTACTCTTTTGCTCTATAAACTTTTATTAGACGAGAATAAATTGTCAACAAGTCAAGATGATGAAGATGTGGATGGTTGTGACCTGTGTCACGGTCACGGTGACACTGGCTACCCTTGTCACTCCGCATCAACTAGGAACACGAGGACAACCCCCCAAGTTGGCCAGGTGAGTTACAAGTCAATTAAACAATAGCGCTCTCGTGTCACCTGTGCCTCTTGTTATCCTACATTCTTTGTCTCTCCACTAATCATAATATAATTTAGTATTTAGTACATTCTAGGAGGGATAGGGATACTTGGATACTTCTAGGGTATTTTCTCCGTTCTCATTCCACTTGTTGACATTACTCAAGATCATGTACAGCCAACGTCAGACTCGACCAACTGTTTATTCAGTTATCTAAGAGTAAAATGTTATCTCCACTTATGGAATGACCCCTGCCTATTTTCCGTAGTTGACTAACTGACTCTTTTGCTTTCCTTTTTAATTATGGATTACGATTATGACGACTCGTCATCTCGTCATCTACGAGATTCTTCTGGGTTTTGGATGAAAATGGTTCAAAATGCTGAATCTTGTAATAATTACAATTGTTTAACTGATTAATTCATATGTAGTTTCATCAGAGATTAATTCCAGGATACTTTCAATTCTCAAGACATCCAATGTCCATTTGCATCCCCCGTCTGTAGTCTGTTAGTCCGCATTCAGTATGAGTTAATTCAATGGATAAGGGTGAAGGGACAATTGAATAGGATTGCATTGGTTTCCAATTAGATGAGAGAACCAAAATAAACGCCCACCCCATTTAGTCCATTATTCAATTGTTATTTAATTGTTTGTTACTCTCTGTAGGATCCCATTGACCAAAGTCAAAAGTGCCAGGAGGTCATTGACAGAGGTTGGGACGGAAGTTAACTTGGTCAGACACCGATGGAACATTGGATCACAAGGCATCACACCCACCCCAGAACCACTCTCTAATTACTTGGACGTAAGAAACCACAGTTTGAACTTTGACCCCAGCCACTAAATAAGACTAAAAGTCTTATCTTTGTATATTCCCGAGAATAATTCTAATGTCCATCCCAATAGGCCCAATATTATGGACCAATTACCATTGGGACGCCACCACAAACGTTCCGAGTTGTTTTTGACACGGGTAGAATTTCCTTTAATTAATTGATGCATTACTTAATTAACCTCTTGAATGAACCTAAAGGAACTTCCCTTTAGGTTCATCAAATCTGTGGGTTCCGTCCAAGAAGTGCAAGTGGACAAACATTGCTTGCTGTAAGCTGCAATTCATCCCTAAATTGAATTCTGATGAATCATTACTGTTTATTGTGATTATTTTATTTGTGTTGTAGTGCTGCATAACAAGTATGACAGTAGCAAGTCCTCCACTTACAAGGCGAATGGGACCCAGTTTGAAATTCGCTATGGATCTGGGAGTCTATCTGGCTTCATTTCCCAGGACACTGTCGCCGTAAGTTTAATTTTGAATCAACTAATTACTAATTAAATTTAAATTCTAAATTATAATAATTGCTGGATTTGTGTATGGGATGAGTTTAGATTGGTGGATTGTCAGTGGTGAATCAGCAGTTTGCAGAAGCCGTGAATGAGCCTGGATTGGCATTTGTTGCTGCTAAATTTGATGGAATCCTTGGAATGGCCTATGACACAATTTCAGTTGATAGGATCCCACCAGTTTTCAATTCCATGATAGCCCAAGGGGTCATCGACAATCCCGTCTTTTCATTCTACCTCAACAGGTCAGTCACTCATTTGGATTGACCTTTGCTCCGTATATTCCCTCATGAATTTCATTTGATTTGTGGATGATTGCAGGGATCCCGCAGCAGCGACAGGTGGGGAGCTCATTCTTGGTGGCTCAGACCCAGAGTACTACAAGGGGAACTTTACGTATGTCCCAGTAGACAAGAAAGGATATTGGCAGTTCCCCATGGACGGACTTCAGATTGGAGAGGGTGGAACCTATTGCAAGGGTAATCCAGGAGTACTCCTGCATGTTGTCGACATTATACTCAAGATCCCCTTAGTAGTTGATAATTTGGTTTGGTTGGATTCTTAGCTGGATGTCAAGTGATTGCTGACACGGGGACAAGTCTTCTGGCAGGACCAATGGACGAAATCAAGCAGCTTAACCATGAACTCGGGGCCACGCCCCTCGTTGGTGGAGAATACAAAATTGACTGCAACGCCATTCCAGGACTCCCCATCCTCAAGTTTACGATTGGTGGGCGCGTGTTTGAGTTGGAAGGGAAAGACTACATTCTCCGAATGAGCGCGATGGGCCAGACTGTCTGCCTCTCAGGATTCATTGGCCTTGACG
Organism: Anurida granaria; assembly: GCA_034694825.1. NCBI lineage: Eukaryota > Metazoa > Arthropoda > Collembola > Poduromorpha > Neanuridae > Anurida > Anurida granaria. Next base: position 10,645 of record JAQIWD010000189.1, read on the forward strand.
TCCCTCCGCCCCTTGGCCCAATCTGGATCCTTGGTGACGTCTTCATTGGGAAGTGGTACACAGAGTTTGACCTCGGAAACAACCGTGTCGGATTTGCTGAATCAGTTTAAACATACTAAAGGAGACTCCATCTCCGTCTGAGCTTATTTCCAGTCACAAAATCAAAACATTTTGAGCAGCTTCATCTTCATCTCTTCCTTTTTTTCTCTCTCTTGGGGTTGGGATGAGTTGTGTAGATTCTTTTAGCTGATGACGTTCTCTTCTTTTCAAAATGAATAAATCTTTTGTCTTTATACTGAAACTATCCTTTACTCTTACTTTAAGGAGGTAGGGGGACTAGGAATGAAAAATTGGACTTTGTTCCGAAGCACTTCCATTCGGATTGGCTTGGACGGGAAGTCTTCATTGTCAATTAAAAACGAATCCAGGGGATCAATTGGGAAGATTTCCACCTCCTGACAGGGGAGGCGGAGGCTAAACTTCGCCTCTCCGCCGTACCGCCGACGGTACCCTTCCCGGAGGAATTGGGACCAGGAAAGTTCCTCCCCAATTTGTATCTCCAACTTCCCGCCCCCTTGGGCAAGAATGTTGAGCTCACTTGAATCCACGCAGAGGGACTCCCAGACACCGCAATTTGGGTTCAAGGATTTCCACTTCGGGTGCTCCTCAGCTGAAAAAACATTCAACACATTCAAAGACTGAGAACTACAGTTGTTCCTTTTGAGTTACCATAAACCGAAGAAGGTTTGAATGTTGAGAACATTCGGCCAACCAATGACCTTTGCTCCTCTTCTTTGACCAGGAGGTTCTTGCAATTTAAACATCCAGCACAGTAGGCTCTGTATCGAAGCTCCACTTTGGACTTGGACTCCGGAGTGCGGTAGTGTGACCACAGTGTTCGGAATTTTGCATTCAGGAACCTCGGCATCGCATCCTCTCGCTTCTCTGCCGAACAGAAACGACCCACCCTCAACCCCGTCAGGCAAAAATAAGGTTTCTTCGGATTTGAGTCTTGGGAGTCTCCAGAGTCCACAGGTGGTTCTGGTCCATTCCCACTCTCACTACTTCGTTCTTCCTGGACGATCTCTGAACTCTGCAGGGAAACAACATGGTCATTTAGGGATCTGGGTTTATAAATTAGGACTGGACAAAAATGGGAATAGAATAAAGTGTGACCTGGGAATGAGGTGGTAGAAGTTCAACTTTGATTGCGTCCTTTGTCTGGATGTGATGTCGGCTGATGTTGATGGCTCCTTGGGCAATGCTCCTTTTCGGTGACTGGAGATTGTAGTGGAGGGAAGAACTCGCAAAAGAATTGTGTGTCCCTACCGGAATCACTGCGATTGGGAACCTTCTGATTGCCTCTTCCGAGTCTTCCCGTCTTAGAAGTCCAGTAACAACCTTGAGGAATTCAGGAGAAAGATACAACGAAGGATTAATAATTAATAATTAGATTTGTGAAATCTCTTCATGTGTTTCTAATAAGCCCACCTCCATCAGGGTACCATCACCACCTGCAACTCCAATCATATTCGTCTTCTCAATCAACTCCACGAGGTCACGGGCTTCGGAAATGTGCTCTGTCTTCACAATGTTTACCAGGAACCCAGCGAGGTGGATCAGAGGCTCTGCAAACTCTTCAAATTTGTCCCTTCCTTTCCTAATCCAGAAGAGGAATAGAGTGGGTAAGTGTGAATTAATTGACGTTTATGGTAAGGTTAAGTGAAGGTAACTTTACCGATTACCAGCTACTGGGTTGAGGATGACCGTGATGTGTTTGGTCCTGGCTCCGCGTGGAAGGGGCTTCTTCCCGTAACCTTCCGCCTCCAGTGCCAGCTCCCGCATCATCTTCCGTGTTCTAAGGCCGTAAATGAGAATTCAATTAAAGAGAATAGTGGAGGGTCAAGTGTCAAGTCAAATTCGACTGACCTCTGTCTTTCCGTTACATAGTCTGTTCCCACATAACCGACAATAGCGAAAAATATCGTCTTCTTCCAGTTATTCCGCAGCGTCCGCAAAAGGTTCGTCATTCTAAAGGTAAGATGATTAAATCAATTACTTAACTCAGAGACCAAGGAGATTCGGCAGAAGATACGTACCTTCTTTAGCTGAATTGTTGATTTTAGTTCTGGATATGTACTTTTGGTCAAGACGAAACTAATAAGTCAATTTACTTTAATTGATTATGAATGAGGATTAATGGTAAAAAAACAAAACAAGATTATCGAAAGGTTTTATTTTATTTTCTGTATCGTGAAACTCACTCCCGCCATTTTCTGGATTCAACATGATTGAGTTTGGGGTAGAATAAGACACTCTCAGGATCAGTACAGTACTCGGCACATAAAACTCTATAACTTTCAAAAATCAAAACCGACGCCTCTTCATCCTTGAATTTCTTATCAAATTTTACATTTTGACCTCTAGTCTCTAAAATTTGTGTAGTCTAAAATACTAACGAAACGCGCTTTAAGCGCCTAATGGGAATAACGTCTTGTAAACGTGTTATGTAATGTAAAAGTTTTGCAATGTGTCATTTCTCTTGAGCCATTTTGATGCTTTTAGTAAGAAAAATGTCCTTCCGAAATTCCATCCATATATTATTGAGAATTAGAAAAATCCCTTTGTAAATTTTGGAATAATTCGAATGAAAGTTAATAAGGGTCATCTGTTTTTTTATTAATTGAAAGGAGAAAAAAATCAATTTACCTAAAAGAGAGCCGATGTTGTTTTTTCTATGCCGGGATATGAAAAAGGGACGGACGTGGACACAATGAGAGGAAATGAAGATGACACATGACTCATCTTAACTCATTTCACAAGTAAATTATCATCTCCTTCCTTCCTTTCATTCTTGTTAGATTAATTCAAATTAATTGATTTCGTTTTATGAGTGAGTGTTTTGTTCACTCAGAAGAATCGACGCATTTTATACCATGAAATAAATATCTATACAAAAATCCAAAAGAACGAGTCCACGTCTGAGGAGGATCGGATTTTGAGAGGTAATTAACAATCAGAAAGGAAAACAATCAACCATATCATGAAATCTATCCATTAATATATAAGTGTACATTAGGCTATTTAGGTAAAGGGAAACAGTCACTGGTCATGTCGGCAAGTAAAGATACTGAAAACTTCCTCAAGAAATCTCTCAAAGACTGGAAGGTAAATTGACAATTCAATCTTTGCCAATTAATCCAATTAGTTTCTGATGAATTTTAGCCTATCTATATAGGAATTTGTCTCTGGTTTTAGTACACGTCTCCTGATGCTACGAAACGGGAAGTCATGGATGTCATTGGTCACTGGAAAGGACTCAAGCCGATTGTTACGGATTTTGGTATAGGCTGATGTAATCTCTTCTACATGTCCAACTCCTAATATGATTTTGTTCTTGACAGTATTTGGTAATGGTCAGATGAAGAAGTTGATAGCACTCCAAGGTACTATTCCCATCAATTACCGAGGTAAGTCTACTTCTTTACTAATAACATGTTATTGAGAGAACAAACTCTTGATTAATCCGTTACTTTAATTACAGGTGCTTACTATCACATTCCTGTTGAGATTTTCCTCCTGGACACTCATCCCAATAATGCTCCACTTGCCTATGTTAGACCAACATCCAACATGCGAATCAAGGCTTCTAGAAACGTCGACAACAGTGGGAAGGTCTACCACCCTTTTCTTCATAGTTGGAAAGCTGTCAGTGCAACTATTTTTAATTAATCTTCGTACTTATATCGACAATTTCCGTTTGAATTTTATGACTTGATTCTATTTTTCATATTTTCTAGGATTCTGGGTTGATGGGCTTGATCCAAGTTTTGATTTGTACATTTGAAGAGACACCTCCAGTCTATGCTGTCCCGGCCCAGCCTCTTGCTCAACCGATGCCAACAATGCCGTCACCAGGAGGAGCGACCATGTCGAACGTGCCTTACCCCCTCCAGCAGCAGTCCTCTTACGCGTCACCCTACCCACCCTACCCAGGAGCCATGCCAATGCCACCAGCCATCCCCCCAATGCCTCACCTCCCAAATCAAACTTCATCTGACACTCTGACCCCCCATATCCGAGCGAGTTTAGTCAGTGCAGGGGAGGAAAAACTAAGGAGAAGACTCGAGGACATTTACTTTTCAACTCAAATTGAAATGCAGGTAATCAGGACATTAAGATTGAAATCATCACATCTAAGTGAATCTAATCCAATCTAATGAATTTAGACTGGTAATCAGTTAAAGGAAGGGACTCAGACACTGGAAAGGATGATGAGGCACCTGGAGGAAGAGAGAAATTCCCTGGAGAAAACCATTGGAGAGTCTCAGACTGAGAGTGCGGAATTGGACGCAAAGATTCAAAAGGAGAGTAATGAGGAAGCGGAGGTAATTGTGGATGATGCCATTCAAGCCCCTGCACCACTGTACAAGCAGTAAGGACCCCATTTAATTCACTCAACTAAATTTATGACTCACCTCTTCACCTCCCTTTATTTTAATTTATGATCTTTAGAATTGTGAATTCCTTTGCGGAGGAGGCAGCCATTGAGGACACCATCTACTACCTCAGTGAAGGATTTCGGAATGGGAAATTGGACTGGGACCAGTTCCAGAAGCATCTTCGCATCCTTGCTAGGAAACAGTTCATGCTCCGTGCCATGCTACGCAAGTGTCGTCAAAAGGCAGGACTCGCTGGATAAGGAGAGGGATTGCATGTGACAATTATGATAAGATGAGAAACAAATCAAGAAACGGGAAAGGGTAGTGACCACCCACCCTGGTTACTGATTGGATCATTGGATCCGGAATCCTAGGCTAAATTTCCTTTTACAAATATTCCGTTCCCATCCTTTGCCCTTCATCATTCACCAAGAGGCTGAGAGGATGGGGGGATGGGATATTCCAAGGAATAAACACAGTTCACCCCATCCAGTCTTTCCACTTTTACTTTTCATGATTTTATTTTTATTTATGATTGGAAATTTGGCTTGAGGAAGATGATCCCGAGTGCCTCTGAATGGTTCTTTTGACGGACTGGAGGCTGGAGTGCGTGGGTTGATTCTCCACTTTCACCCTTCAACCTTTCACCAATCGCTCAATCAACGGAAATCTCAGGACCGAGGAATTCCGACTTGATCTCCCTTGTGCATATTTCCCTGGGTCTTCAGGGAAGGAAGGGAGATGATGTTTGATGATCCATGGACAGATTCCATCTCATTCCTTCCAGAAAGAGCAAACAGAAACAAATGAATTCCTTCTCTCCTGGATAAGAATCTCAAACTCAACAAAGTCTAGGACGAGACACGGGACGACCATAACTCCAGCACCATAACCAGCCTCACCTGGCAGTTACCTCCGGGTCAACACCTGAATTCCATTAATTGGAACCTTGTGGTTGTGTCGTGGTGATGAGTTACATGAGTGGAAGAAGATCCGAGTCATCAGCATCCAGACGATCCCTGTCAGTACACCCTTCTCACTTGCCTCTTTTTAGCTATTTTTTTAATGTTCAAAAATTTATTTCTTTATCACAAGCAGGGAGGAGGGGGAGGAGCGAGATGAGTCGAAGCGTCGTTCTCGGAATTTGTCGGAAAAGAAGCGTCGGGATCAGTTCAACCTCCTCATCACGGAACTCTCGACCATGCTCACCGCATCCCCACGAAAAATGGACAAGTCAACTGTCCTCAAAGGAACCATTGGATTCCTCAAGGCACACAACGGTACGACCTCCCTTAGGTCAAGGCTAAAATATTTAAGTAACTGAATTCTGGATTAATTTGATTCCAGCAGAAGTGACAACGAAATCCGAATTGGAAAACATCCTGGAGAAATGGAAACCCAGTTTCATGTCCAATGAAGAATTTACATTCCTAACCCTAGAAGTAAAGGAATAACTTTAACCAAGAAAGAATTAACTTAATGACCTCCATTTTACTAATTCCGTGTTTTGTTTGAATTAGGCACTGGATGGTTTCCTCATGGTCCTGTCCAGCAGGGGTAAAATCCTCCATGTCTCTCAGAATGTGACCTCTCTCCTTGGCCATTTGCCAGTAAGTCAATACGATTCCATTAATGGAAACCAATACAATAATTCTAATTTTCTATAATCCTGTTTGAATAGTCTGAGATTGTGGGGAGTGGAATTTACGACTTGGTCCAAGGGGATGACAAGGGGAGTCTCCAGACTCTCCTCAACAAGGAACAGCCCAATGCTGAAGAGGAGGTTCAAGGTCAAAGGTCATCAGAGTCCTCATTCATCAATTCAATCCTCATCAACATTCGGAGTGGGGGCTTGAGCGAAGGGGGTGGGGGTGGGAGTGGAAACTATGAATTGGTTCGTCTCACTGGTTACAAGAAACCTTGGATCCCTCAGGAATGTAAGTCTGAGTTGATGGATTTTAATTCCAATGGGAAGTTGACCTTTGACCTCCTTCCCCTCACAGGTGGTGAATATGAAGGGGAGGAGGAGAAGGAGGATGGGGTGGATCCGGCTGAAGGGGATGAGGAGGAGGGTCCTGAATCTGTTCCGAGTCGAACCGTCTTTGTCTTGACAGGGCGTCTCGTCCAGTCCCATTTCCACCGGGACATGTCAGTCGTCATGGATTCTACCAAGACGGAATTCTCATCCAGACATTCCCTGGAGTGGAAGTTTTTGTTCCTGGACCATAGGGCTCCTCCCATTATTGGCTACCTCCCATTTGAAGTTCTTGGGACTTCTGGATACGACTATTACCACATGGATGATCTGGAGAAGGTGGCGGCGTGTCATGAAAGATGTGAGGACTGTACCTTTTATCCAATCATTTCCATAGTTCAGTTTATGACTCTTTGACCTCTGCTGTTGACAGTGATGGAGTTGGGCGAGGTCACTTCCGGTTACTACCGATTCCTCACAAAAGGTCAACAATGGATTTGGCTCCAGACGCGCTACTACATCACTTACCACCAATGGAACTCAAAAGCGGAATTTATTGTGGGCACGCACAGCGTCGTCAGGTCAGAAATATAACAACGCATGCGCATATCCATAATAACTATAGATGGCTAAATATCCTAAATATTGAATACTGTCATGGGGCGGCCATCAACTGGGCGGTCATCTTGGAATTTTTGTACATTTTAAAAATGACCGCTCAGAATTTTTGTACATTTTGACAGATTGGGAGAGGTCATGAAGGAGTTCCAGCCTGGGATATCGCATGAGTCCCCCTCCAAAGTTTCCATGTTGGACTCTTTCTTACAGAAAACTGGCGAAAGAGAAGGGGGAGGAAGAAAGGTAAGACGCATTTAGTCCTTTTTTGGAATTCTCTAATTCTTATTTTCTCCAGGATTCTTCTCCAATTGGCGTCCATTCCCGTCCAGGCGACCTGGAGGAATTACGTTCCGGATTCCTCTCGTCCTTTTCTGCCCATCCCCCGCTCCTCGGGGAGTCGAGAGTTCCCGAGGAGCGGATGAGGAGGAGCTACGCACGGGGGGATCTGGATGCAACTCACTTTCACCCAAACTACCCTCCTCCTCCCCCGACTCCCTTTCTGAGCCCCCCAGGGGGCGTTGGGGAAGAGGGAGGGGGCGGTGTCATTCTCCAGGAAACGCTCCTCTTCAAGCACGCCCAACTCCAGCGAAGAATCCTGGAACAACAAAAGGAGCTCCATGAAGTTTCTCAGCGACTCCACCTCACTCAATGTGAAGTGAGTGAAGGAGGTGAGGGTGCGGAGGGGTCAGAGGTCAGGAGATAATCAACAGATGGAATTTTTGGAACGTATATACATTTCTTAAAATAAAAAACGTATGGGAGATGGTTTCTTAATTTCAATTTTAATTCCAATTTGAATGCTCCTCCCCCATTGGGAAAGAGAGATTGACTAAAAGTGTAAGAGTTAAGAAAAGGAAAATTATGAATTATCAATTAAGCAATTGGTACTTGACGAAAAGTTAAAGGTCACGTGTTGATTTGTTTAATGAAAGGTGACATTGTTGATTGCTGTTTGGATGACGCTGAGTTCGTTCTTGATTCCACCGAGGAGTGAGTCCAACTGCTTCTTCGAGTCAAGGATCTCAACGCTGCTCGTGTACGCGTTGTAACGGACTCCAAACGGACGCTCAATCGTCTCTGCAAATTTCCTAAAAACAAAACAAAATTTAAGTCAAGTTCAAGAGTGGAGAGGTCACGGTTGGATGTGTTCCTTGCATGAGTTTTTCCTTTGCATCCTGGAAGCTTTCTGCGACATAGTAGACTGGCTGGTATTCTGTGATGGGGTAATCCTGGATCCCTGTCTTCGGAGGGTCAAAAGGTCGAAGTTCCGGTTTATCACTCAGGCAGTACTCGAGTTCTCCATAGGAACTGAGGAGTCCAGCACCAAAGGCTTTAACCTTACCGTCCTGGCGACAGAGCCCAAACTCAACAGTGAACCAGTAGCACTGGAGAAATAAAAAATACAAATTTATGATTGAGGTCAAGAGGTCAAGGGTTCCAAGGGTCAAGGACCTCACCGTGGCAAGTTTCTTAATGTCCTCATCCGGTGCCCCGAGAGAGGCCAATCCAATTTCCTGGGAGAATTGGGCAAAATCAGGGTCAGCAAAGAGAGGGACGTGACCCAGGAGCTCATGGCAAACATCCCTAGAAATTAAAAATAGGATACAGGGATTGGAGTTATATGGACAGGAGTGACCTTTGACCTTACGGTTCCGGAGTGTAGTATGGTTTCGTGTGGTGTCGAATGTACTGGGTAGAGTGGAAAACGCGGAAGGCAAGGCCAGCGAGGAAATCCCGAGAAGAGAGGAGTCCTGCCACTGGACGAAGTGTAAATCCAGTGCAACCTAATCAAGGAGATTAATTAATTAGTCATATGGATCCAACAAGGGTAAAGGTCACGCAGTACACTCTTGGTAACTCAAAAAGGTTGGGGGTCACTGACCTTTGAGGAAGTCTGAAATGTCCTGGAGTTGTGGGATGTTGTCCTGCCTGTAGCCACAGTTTTCAATCAAGAGCGGGAAGATGTGATTGTGCTCCTTGCAGGCATGCGTGGGGTAAAGGTCACTCAACTGACGAAAAACTTTGCCCCAAGTTTCAACTTCCTCCTTCGTGTACTCAATCCGAGGAATCTTCTCACCACTGGAAGTGAACCAATCATTTATATTCACTATTTGTGACCCCATTAAAAGTGGGGTCAGAGGGTCGAAGGGGTCAGGGAGCACTTACTGTTTGTAATTGAAAGCGACATCTGCGAGAAGACTCCTCCGCTTCCTATACTCAGGGTCAGTGAATCCAGGGTGGTCAGAGTCCAATTCTGAGCCGTAGGACAAGATTTGATCCGCAAATCGATCCAAGTCACGAATCTTCCGAGGGAACCACGGCGTTACATCTTCAATTGTAACAAATCATGATTAATGCAATTGAAGTCAAATTGGGGTCCAAATTAATACGAAATTACCCGAGTTGTCCCGATAGTTACGTGAGATGACGGTCATGTGTGACGTGGCTGCTCGAAGTTGGTCCATGGCCGCTGTCACGTTCCCCCCATCCGTCTCCAGCTCCACAATGAACTCGTACTCTTGGTCATTCCGCTTGGATGACCTCGACTATCAATAAAGTAGCATAGATAGACGTAAATAGATATTAGAGTGGGATAGCCAAGCGTGAACCCAGTTTGGCAAGACGGTACACCTACCTCGATGTGGGTCAAGTTGACATTGTGCGTCTGGAGAAAATGGAGACAGAAAGCCGAGTCAACTTTTAATTACTTTTAATGGGTGGTGTTAATTAAATTCCAGTAGTGAAGGGGGTACCCACTGACCTTGAAAATGTTGAGAGTGGTAGCAAGGGCCCCGATTTGTTCAGAGAGTGAGAATATGATGCAAGTACTCTTGTCTGATCCTTCCAGGATGTAGTTACCTCCCTTCATCAACTTGGGCTGGAAAGAGGTCAGGAGAGGTCAAACCGAATTCCAGTAATTCTTATTCCTATAGGAATAGGCAAACTTACGCTTTTGCTTCGTGTGGTTGTCATTTTGACGAGTTTGATCCTGTTCCGACAACGCTTGGATGTTCCTAGACGGAGAGTGGGTTGGCGACTGAGGGCGAGTGAGACTGGAGCCTCTGATTTGGTTCCATGTCCAGGATTCCACGTCTACATGTCCAGGGGGCTCATGTCTCCTGTCATGCCGCATTTCCATATCCCCTTTGATTAGAGTTGTGTGGTTGCGTAAAAGAGGTTTGGTCATGTCATGATGACGAGATAAGAGGAGTGGATGGACAAGGTCAGAGGGCATCGCTCCCTCGGACTGACTATGACTGGACCATTTGGAACGACGCCTGGACAGAAACTCATCCCATGCTAATTGAGTTTAATTAGCATTGGTAGAGACTACGACTCCAGCAACTCCAATTTCCATCCAGTCCCAAGGTCAAAGGGTCACTTGTGTAATTCCAATTACGTTTCCTTCCTTATCCAGAGAGTTTACTCTGGACAATCTCCATGGACAAGAGACACATGGGACTAATTAATGTAAATGAACGAAATTCAGGATTTCATGTTGGAAAATGGAAAAGAAACTTTGATTCTTTCTTATTCTTTTTGTTATTTTTTTCATGTTTTTTCTTGTAACTTGTGATTGTTCTGTCATGGTTGGTTGGATTTAGGAGAGTCCATGTCTTGTGTCAAATGGTCAAATGACCCTCCCTACGGGGATCCCTTGGATCCCTTATCATCCCTTATCCGATTATTCAGAGTACTTTTGTAAGTTATCACTACGTGGCGCTTGAGTCGTTGTGGGTGAGCCTTATTTTAGCCTTGGTCTCCTTCCTTGAACTGTTCCTTTGGGTTATGGGTGGCTTCGGATGGACGTCTCTCTCCTCCCTCCCACTTGACCTCCAACTGACCTCCCTCCCAGTGACCTCAGGAGGGACTTTTCCTTGTGGGAGGTGGGATTTGGTCCAGCAACCTCGTGTCCCTCCCTTTCTTCCGAATCCAAGTCTCCATGAGTCCCCTGGGAGTCCACAACCAAGGGTCCCCCATGGCTCTTGAGCAGATTTCAGACGGAGAGTCACCAGTAGAATGAGAATGAAAAGACGAGTAGAAAGGATGGGGGTGAGATGAGAATGGGAACCCTGTCACGTCCTCACATGACCGTGTCTCCCGGAATGAGCTTGGGCTGGTGGGGCCAGATGAGGTCAGACGTCCGTTTCCAGGTGCGACCGCTCGTGCGAGTTCTGACGGATCCTTATGCTAAGAATGTCTCCGCCTGGAACTCTCTGGACTGCATTCCCGACCCTCTTCCCTTCATCTAACTCCGTCAAGTCCAGAATGTCCGATGAGGACTCGGACAAGGAACCAGCCTCTCCCTTTGGAATCCCTGGAACCCAAATCCAAATCCATACGTTTCAGAAATGTAGGGGGTTAGATGAATGACTAATTAAGGGGGGGGGACTTACCGAGGGTACCGGGTAGATAGGGACAGCTGGTGACATGGTTAAAGTTCTGTGACTGCATCTCCTCTTGATCAGTTTCTCGATGGTAAAAGTAATTAAAGTTGGACACGATGACTGGGACTGGAAGAGCGATCGTGAGGACACCCGCAATGGCACAAAGGGAACCAACAATCTTACCCCATACCCCCACTGGCCTACAAAACACAAATTCATACAAATTAATCCAATGGATCCAATCCAACGTCCATATCACGAGAAGAAAGAGGTGCCTACGTCATGTCGCCATATCCGACGGTTGTCATGGTGACGACTGCCCACCAGAAGGCATCCGGAATTGACTTGAAGTATGAATGCTCAGCCCCTGCCTCTGCAAAGTAGACGGCACTCGAGAAGAGGACCACACCTGGGTTCAAATCAATTACTTATGAAATCAATTACTCCAGGGATTAACCCAATGGAGACCATTAATTAACTAATTAGAGCCAGAGGAGTTACCAATGAAGAGGAAGAAGATAAGGAGTCCAAGTTCCCGCATGGATGCCTTCAGAGTCCGCCCAAGGATTTGAAGTCCCTAAACACATGAACATTGAGTTAAAATTACAAAAAAAATTGAAAGAATGAATGATTGTAAACAGACCTTTGAGTGGCGGGATAGTTTAAATATGCGGAAGACTCGTACGAGGCGAATGACCCTGAGGATGGCGAGTGACATGGCCTGGTTCGATGCGGAATCTCCCTTGGTCTTGGGGACGGCTGGCTCCGAGTCATCCTCTGCCAGGACGGTGGCCAGGGTGAGAAAGTAGGGAATGATTGCAATCAAGTCAATGACGTTCATGACATCCTGGAAGAAGAGGAACTTGTTTGGACAGGACGCGAACCGTACCATGAGCTCAAACGAAAACCAGACGATGCAGATTGTCTCTGTTAGGAAGAAGGGGTCAGTGAGGTCAGGGACTTCGTCCTCTTCTACCAACGTCTGCTTCTGTGGTTGCGTCGTATTGTGGAGCGTGTAGTGCTTGAACTGGGGAAGTGTCTCCAGGCAGAAGATGACGATGGACAGGAGGATCACAAAGACGGAGATTATGGCAACGACGCGGGCAGGTTGAGAACTCTCGGGATATTCAAACAGGAGCCAAAGCTTACGCTGGAATGGAGGCTCAGGCAACGGCTTCTCCTCTTCCTTGATAAAACCCTCATCCTCCCTATCAAACAATTTACATTTAGTAACTGCAATTAGGAACTGCAATTAGTTTAATTAATATTAAGAATAGCCATGTTTTACCTAAATTTATTAGTTGCCATTTCTCCTAGCTCGTAGAATTTGATTTCTTCTGCAAATACGTCGAGAGGCACATTGACAGGTCGCCTGAGTCTTCCACCACTCTGGTAATAGTAGAGGATTGCATCGAATGATGGTCTGTTCCGGTCAAAGAAATACTCGTTCCGGAGGGGGTCAAAGTACCGGATCCGACGGGCAGGGTCACCCAGGAGGGTATCAGGGAACTGATTCAGGGTACGCAACTGGGTCTCGAATCGTAATCCACTCACCTACAAATCAAATCAAATCAAATCAAATCAAATCCACATCATTCTTTAACATTTTTATCCAAAATCAATGGAGATTGGAGGGGTCAGAGGTCACGAGTTCCCTTTTCCTTTCGGGTGGCGTCCTAATCTTGTCATTCTGGAGAAAGTGGAGGAAGGACAAGAGAAGGGAGGAGATTCCCACTTTCCTTTTCCCCCCGGCAAAAGACTCACTTTCTCTGAGTCTATTATTAGAAGAGTAAAAATGGAATCTAGCCTAGTGGAAATAAGGATAGGAAATAAGTAAGAAGAGGTCAAAGGTCACCAGTTGGGTGGGACTTACGTTGATGACGACTCTTTCGCAGTCTTGGTGGTTGTGTGGGATTGGTTCAAAGTGGGAAGTCCCCCTCAGCAGTAGTCCCCCACCCGTCCCTCCTTCTTCGTCCTGACTGCTGACCTTTGGGAGTGACCTGCAAGGATGGAAAAGAGACTCATTAGAATATAAAACTACTTTGGATATAAAATGGAGAAGAATGGAGAAGGGGGTGGGGGTTGTTTTTACCCCCGTTGGAATGATAGCCTGAGATAGTTGTACGAGAGCCCAGTTGCCCTTGATAGTGAATGGGAAGTGAGGGACTGTGTGAGGAGGGATTCCGAGAGGATGTCCCCTCCAGACTCCAGGGTGCTGGAATCTCCTAGTCAGCCAGTGTAAGAGTCCCAGAGGTCAAGGGATAGCCAAGGGGTCCCAAGGGAAAGAGAACTGAGCTAAGGGGATGGACGGCGGCGACGGGTGGATCCTTCCTCGTTCCCTTCCTCTGACCAACTACTGCAATGCTGCTGAGGCTCAAACCGTGGGAATCTCCCTCTAAGGAAGTCCTCCGTTCCTTATCCTTGGGTAGCACCACCATGCCTACAGCCTAACCTAACCATAACCTAAAAACCTAAAGGAAGGAAGGAAGGAAGAGACGGGGTCTTCTTCAACATCTTCCAGACGCAGAATCACTCCGACACACTCTCTCTCCCTCATGGCCTGGAAAGTGGCAACATTCAATTATCAACTCCATTCCAGGGGTGCCCTTGAAGGGTACGCCCTCTCCACTTGCGTCCTTGGGTTAGGGCCTACCTTAGCGACGGACCGTCAACCATAGAAGGGTTGACGTCCCTCCCTTTAGGGGGTGAGTTAGGGGGGATGGGGGATGGGATCCTATGTGGGGTATCAATGGGGTCAATGGGTCAAACCCAGGGTGTCCCCCGTACGAGTCCCTTCCTAAGGTTTCTATTGATCCTCCCATTCCCAAGGATAGCCAAGAATAACCAAAAGGGAAAGATTCCTTATGGTGAGCATTGCAGTGAGATTGCGGAAGTTGAGATGATCCTTCCTTCCGAGCAGACGCGGGACCACTTTCCCTTTTAGACAAACAGAATCAGTGAGTAGGTCGGAAGGGAGTGCGGTGGAGACTGCAGTAGTCCTTTCCCAACTTGTTCCTAGAATATCTTTACTCAATCAATTTAATGCAATCATCAACAATTGGTTAAAAATGGAGGGAGAGAGTGCATGGGTCCTTGGGATCCCATGCTAGGATCCCATCCGGATTCCACACACTTCCAAAATCAACTCCCAATCACCACCAAATTAAAAGAAAGTGAAAAGTTGTGGAATAGTTTTTGGATCTAATGGGAATCTATGATATCAATTTAGGAGAGAATAGATGAACTTTGGGCTGAAAATGGACACGAGTTTCACGAACAAAAGAAAGAAAAGAATGGAAAAATATCAAATTAATACAAAACTCTCCTGTTTCCCCACTTTCTCTTCCTTCCAATAATGGCAGAGTGGAGTCATGATTTTATAAATTAAAATTTAGATTAACTGGGTTCATATTTAACTAATTTCTAGCTCCTATTTACTAGTTACAATAATTACAATAATTACAAAGTTGGGGTTTATTGGGGGAATGTGAGAATTGTGCCTTTTGTTTCCTTTATAATTTAGGTTTAATACTTTTACTTTTGCTTTCTCCTCCCACTGTCCCATTCCGGAGACTGTCCCCACTAGTCTCCTCTCCTCTGTTTCGTGTCAGTGGGTGATGGGTGATGGGAAATCAATAAATAGTAGTCTCACTACTTACTACTCATCACTTTATCACTTCATCTCCACACAAATTCAAATCACTCAACTGGGTTAGCTAGTTAGGGTTAGTGGGTTAGGAATGAGATTTGGTTAGTTCCTGGAACCTCCCAATGGTTAGGGACCGGGCCCTTCCCTTTCCTTGAATTAATAATGAACAATGCGACTGTGTAGAGATTACTCACAAGTAAGAATCCGTTTTCCCGACCTGTGACCCAGTGAGAAGGGGTTGTGTCTGTGTGGAGGTGGAATGGTCGTGGCTCGCATAGCGACCATGGTGACGCTCCCCGTACTTGCCACGATAAATCCCAAAAGGATCCTCCCCCATCCCGTAAATGGCAACTGCAGCCATTTCTAGCTGGACGTATTCCAAGCCCCTCTAAGGTCCAAGGGGTCCCGGGGTCAAGGGTACTCCCACGTTTGTAACATCTCACTCACTCGTTGACCCCCCCTTTGATAATTTGTCGGGATGGTAGTGGTGGTCCAAGTCCTGGGCCAAAAGGGAAGAGACTCCCTTCCTCCCTTATCACAAACTCAACTGAACTTTCTCTTTCGTCCGGTCGTGGTAGAGAAAGTGGGGAAAGTGGAGGTGGTCCTGAGACCGTTGGCGCCTCACCATTCACGCATGCTCCGTTACCACAAAACTACAACAACCCAGGTTATGAATTAGGTTAACACCTAACTTAGCCTAACCCAAGTAACCAACATTTAACCCTGACTTGCCTTTCCTTTGGTTTCTCCAGGATAAGTCTCCGCTTCCAATGGTAAAAGTACTGGGGGAGGGAGAGTGGCCCTGCGAAGGCTGCCATCCACCGCTGTGTAGCTAACTAACGTAACTAATGTAACTAACCCTTAACCCTGTCCACTTTAGCAGATAAATCCTATTGCTAATTTACATGGTAATTGGTAATGTAAATGTTAGAGGAAGGAAGGATTCCTTCTGTTCTACTCCCAAAAGAAGACTAAAACCGTTTAAAACCGTTTAAAACCCGTGGAAGATCCAATGCTCCCCCCTGCAGAGTCTTTGTCAAAATAAACAATCAAAATAAACCAGGGGCTTCTCAGCAGGTTTTGACACAATTATTATCCCAGTTAATTTTAGTATTATGACTCATCTGCCAATCCTAAAAAACTCGTTTCACTGTCAGAGGTTGAACTTTATAGGCCACTGTACGCGTCCTCCCAGGAATAAGCACAACATAATCAAGCATAACTTCACAAAAGTTTCCCTGCATCCTTTCAGGGTTAGGTACGAGGTGAAAGTAAAAAAGAAAGGAGAGACGAAGATGAAATGTTGAGATCCGGATGACCCAGAAATCCCAAAATAACCAAAATATTTCCTAACGAACTAATCTCCTTTTCCTGCCTACCTCCGCGGTTCTTTCACCGGAGGAAAGGCCTTGGATTCAGGAGGGGGGCAAGGAACCTTAAGTCACCCTTCCCTTACAACTCACCTCATTGAGTTTACATTTAAATTCCCAAAAATTGTAAAGAAATTATTGTAAGGGTAGATCCCTATGGGATATTTTAGTAAGAGTGATTACCGGTGGTTGTGTCTGAGGTGTTTGGGTAAGTGTGACCTCTTTCCCCTTCGGAATCTCATCATGTCACCCAAGTACTCTGTCATGGCAAACATTTTCACCACCACTCGTAATGAGTACTTGACAATGCGTAAGAATGGGTAATGTGTAAAAATGAGTAAGAATGAGTAATAAGAATGTGTAGATTGATTTAGATAAGTTGAGGAGAGTGGATGATGCTTTTGATCCTTTGGGATTAAAACTTAAGACTGGGAAATGATAAAATTTGGAAATGGGTATAGTAACTAGTAAGGAATTGGGTTGGTGGGTTACTTGTGCTTGACGGTTGGTTGGTTGGTTGGGTTCGTGGGATATCAGTACAGGATTTGACAGAATAATTTGGCAATTAGTTTTGATTTTGAAAAAGTAAGAACAGAAGGATCCACTCTCTATCTCTCCTTAATAAAAATATAGACTACCAAAGTCATAAGAACGAAAAGTAATTTAGTCTGATTTGTAGATCTCCGTGTGTGTGTGTGTGGGTTTAATTAATCAAGGAATACCAAATGGATTTTAATTGGGTCATACCCAATCGGAACGGGTTTATAACCTTCCATAACACCATGGGGAGATGACCTTTCAACTAACCTAACCAAGACCAAGCGTCTCTTCCAGGAGGAGACGCTCCTGGGTACGCTGCGCTGGCCACCAGGAAATTGTGGGTGAAAGTGATGATTGCGCTCCGAACTCCCTGCATGAGTTTAAAAAGCGAGTAGCAAGATCTTCCAGCGTATTTTTCAGTTGCGCTTGGAAAATCAGAACATGTTCATCATACTCACTAAATTAGTTTGTAAAATAGAGGTGTAAAACAATAGGAAACTCCTTCCAAGAGGATGATGGATAATGGAACCCAGCCCTCATTTGCACCACAAGTTAAGGAAGAGAAACATGAACAGAATTCATGGATGGAATGAGTTGATTGATGATTGAGTAGACGAGCCTTGGGCTGTTCCAATTGTTCCAGTTGGAATTGTGATGAGTAGTACCATTTGGTTAAGAATAAAAATAGGAAATGGAATGACATGGGAATGAAATGTTGGAAAAGGAAGAGTAAGGGGCTTCCTGATCGTGTTGTCTATAATTAGTGGGTGATATTTCTATTCTTAGGTCATCCCTCCTTGGAGTGGGGCCAAAGGCCTTCCAAGACACAACGACACAAATAGGACCCATAGACCCATAGAATAGACTTACCAACTACAACTCAACTTCCCTAATCCCTATTGACATGGATCATAATTCCCAATCCATCCGATAACTCCAAGGTCATCCCCACAATCCCGTCTACTCCATCATGGTACTAATCAAGGGACGGAGTCCATGACATGGCATGACTCGACATGATTTAGTTTGATAAAGGCCTTACGCGTCTTGTGTTTTGTCACCGGAGCGTGCCCTTCGATCCTTGTGGACGATACCCATGAGCCGTGCCCATGGATTGTTGGGACCTCCACCATGACTCCCCATCCCACCCGACTGCCACATCCTCCACCTTGACCTCCACCACTTCCAGCACGAACAAACACGACCACCCTGGAGGACATGCCAATCCACTCACATCCTAAACTTCTATCAATCTTAGAAATTCGGATCAAAACCCAAACTGAACCCAGGGAAGGTCAACTGAGGTCAAACAAACTATTGGGAGGAGACTAGTTCGAAGTTAATTAAAAATGAATACAAAATGGAAATGAATGGAGAGATTTCCACTTCCGTCGTTTGGTTCGTTTGGAATGAGGTTGAGTCTCCGCCTCCTCTCCTCAGACTAACCACCGGAACAAGCTTTTCTAAAATTTTCATCTTTCAACAACATTCAACAAGATTCAAACAAGATTGAACAAGATGCTTTTTTTGGATCTGGCATTAAATTATGGAATCATGGAGAGAGGGAGAGTGAGGTTATGCTGGAAGTAATCTAATATTATGGAAGCATATTCTAATTTCTAGTTTGTAGGGTCTCATTTGGTTCGGATCTGGAATCTCATATCCAGAACTAAATCCTGGACATGGAAACGGAGACAAGACACAAGATCAAGGTCATCAACCCTCATTTCCCCCACATCAACTCACCATGACTGGACTCTACTTGGCTCTACTGGGAGAGACATGAGGAATGTCAAGGACAAGACAGAG
>JAQIWD010000190.1:0-29434 GCA_034694825.1 Anurida granaria
GTGGCCTGGTTGGCGTGAGATGAGGATGACCTAATCAATAGGCAAACTCACTCCCTCCTATAGAACATACATACATAACCTACAAGTACCACTCTTCCTTAAGGTTTTACATTTTTAAAGGATCAAAACAGATTTTAAAAGGGGGAGCTCTTTATATAAATAACAAATTTTTTATTCTGCGCATCCTTTAGATTTGAATTAAAAATTAGATGCGGTACGAATTTGTACTTCAGCACAGGCACAGACCATGCACACTTCTGGAAGTTCTGTTAACAAAATTCTCAATCAATCATTGAAGAAACGTCTTAATATCATTTTGGGATTGGAATAGGAGGGGTTCGAGCTAAAATTCCGCCGGGATGTCCGACACCGGGAACAACAAAATTCAAACTTATAATTTTACTGGCAGCGCAGGGCAGGGTGAGTAATTTTGTATGTAAAGTGATATGACACCAGACTGTAAGAGAAGAAAGCTGAAGTCTGCCTTGTTTTTTTGCTGGAAACAGGGACCGCAAGGATTTCAGTGAAATGCCTAAAAACCTAAAAACTGTCGTCAGCCGTGCAACGCTTTTCGAATGAAAATTCTTTCCGTCTTTTACTTTACATCAATTTTTAGAAAAATGTTAAAAATCAGCACTGGGTGTGATTTTAACTCTGGTCAATAAAATAAATTTAACTAACGGATCACTATATAATTTATCAGTCTGTTCTCGCCTAAGAATGAAGCTAGTATTTGCATTTGCGGTTTGGGATTAACTAAACATTTGGATAGGATTTAGATTTACTCTTCCTTCCGTAGTTGCTTCCTGGTGTTGAGTACTCCGTGCAGAAATAATTAATTGATGAAACCCCTCGTCCTTCATTTCAACCGCAAATGGACTTTAAACACGTCGCAAAATTTCCCCGTTCACTTTCACTTTCCTTGTGAAAATAAATAGGAGTAGAGTGGAGATGCAAAATGTAAGTAAGGAGACATCAGACGGAAGTCGTGGTGAGGTTGAGGCTTCCGAGATTAGTTTCAGTTTATCACTTTCAGCTCACTTGGGGTAATGATTCTTCTTCTGGTAGGAAGGAGGAAATGAAAGGAAGGGAGAAAGCAGGAGAAAGTTCAGGATCAATAATTTCAGCGTTCCAAACGTTGAACCCGGAGTAGTTAGTTTTTCTTTTAATTTCAAAGCTTAGTCAAAATAGACTAAGAGTCGCAAATGAGTTTTTGCGAAAAAGAATCTAAGGGAAACGGAAACCTTTTGACTTTTCGCCAACTCGTGCTATGGAAGGAAGCGTGTGTGGGCTGGTCGATGATGAACTTTTGGTTTTGGCGTTGTATGCCAATGAGATACGACGGCCTTTCTTTTGTGGGGTTTAATAGCTTTTTACTACATTTTGATTTTACTAAGATAACCTTATGGGGTAGGAAAAGCCATAAAACTGAGATTCTCATTAAAGCGGATGCCAAAAATTAATAACGTAAAATCCTTTCTCGGAATACGCAGTTTTTGAACTTGCTAATTTACTATTCGCAATATTTTAAGACTCGGTTCCTATGCTACTATTGTTTCCGTACTACGCCAAATTATGGTTAATTTCCCTTATGTTCTCCTGTCATTAGCATCAGTGGAAAAGTTTTGTTTTAATGAGTAGGAGATATCGTGCCGGCGGGGGCGTGTGAAGATTCCATTTACGTTGATCTTTCCATTGTCTAAAAATGGCACCTCATCCCTCACCCCTCCATTTAAGAGGTTTATTAAAGTGAAGATTTGAATGAAGGAATTAGGGGCCTTGATGTCGTTTGAAATCCAGTGAAACTTCGTCCTTATTCATTCAGGGTAATAATTCTCACTTTAAATTTAAGCTCTTATGACCTGTGACGCGTGGCGAGAAACAGCAAGGACTAGAAAGTTGTGAAGTTCGTGCCGTTGGGAAAATTCTATCCGGTAATAAGATTTTAGAAAGTCCTTTATGCTCTCAGTTGGTTCGTCTTCCTTTTATAGACAGACAAGTGAAAGCTGACTTTCTCCCATACTAAAATTTACAAGTCCCATTATTCATTTTCTACTTTGGGAACATTGGCATTCCCTCACTAGTTTAGCCAAACTTTTCTAAATTAGGTCAGACACCAACCACCGCCGCCACCCGCCTTGATGGAAGGTGGGTGTCAATTAATCCCAGAGCGGAAGGAGCGCTTGCTAGTAATATTTCGTAATTGGAAATTTGTCGAGAGCACCGTCAGGAATCATCAAGTGCTTTTAGTAGAAGGACGTGTGGAAAGTGAAAGTGAATCTGCATTACTTTTAGGCGCTGTAATGATTAGTTTTATTACTCGCGTTAATGGCCTCCCGCTCCTTCATTTTATTTCATCAATTCGTAAATTGCGCGAAAACAAGAAAGCTTTTTCGCAGTTACTCTGGACATGAAATGGAATAAAGAAATAACATTAACATTAACAATCTCAACTCATTGTCTGCCCGTTGTTTTCAAATTAATTAGTGAATTGAAGTAAAAAAAAAAATTTGCTTTCATTAACAAATTGGTATTGATCTTCATGTACTAAAGTGGAACTTTTTCTGGATTTGGTGCGAAACTGAAAGCGTAAAACAAGAAGAAAAAACTATTGTAAGTTAAGCACGAGGGAAGACAAAAGCTCAGTCTGTGGACGATTTGAAATAAAACCAGAAGCGTCGCGTCTTTGTATGGAAAGTAAAAGAAAAGCGACAAAGAATTCGTTTTCTTTTCCTTCAACTTTCTTTTTCTCATCTAAATTCTTGGGTTGAAGCTCCATTTGGGAGTTCCAAGAGGGAAGAGGATGCGGATTCCAAATGATTAATTTGTTTATACAACTTGTCACACTGGGAGAGTAAAACCCGGATTCGGGGAAGTGGAGGAAGAAATGAAAAGGAAAGGACTTATTCAAGGATCTAATCTAACCTTTATCTCAACTTAAATTGAATTTCTTCCTACTAACAAATTTTAAACTCTAAAAACGAATTTAATTTCAGTTCGTAACGGGATATCCTACTTTCCCTACTTTCCATTTATTACGTTCGACTTTTTCATTTGGCGGGGGTGTGCACATCCTTCATTCAAAACTTCGAAGGAATGCGCTTTTTTATCTCTGAACTTGCAAATCCAATTCACCGGGAAAAAAATATTGAATATTGCGAGATACGACCCTTGCCCTGAGAAAGCACAAGATTCACATTGTCCATATTTATTACGAATCGTTGCGAATGTAGAATTGGCATGGATGCATAACTCCTAGTCCAAATTAATTAAAGGGATGCAATAATCTCAAGTTAATGATTTTCAAACATTTTTCCATCTCATACGAAAAGTTTGGGAAATTGGAAGAAAGCCTGCATACCACCACCACCAGGGCAGGACTGAAATTGGGAGAAAGTAAAAGAAAGTTAAATGGGAGAATGATGATGACAGGGTTGGGGAGAATCGATTCAGTTCCAAGCTCCGGAGCTAATGCCCTTTTAACTTTCTTTGGTAATAAAAACGGGAAAGAAGTTGGAAACGTTTTCCTTCCCCGAAAAAATTTCTAGGATTAAGGCCCACTAATGCAACCTAACAACTCCCTTTAAGTCTCCTCTCCAAAATAAATAAACAACCAAATTTATTCTAATGTCTTCAAATGGATATCCCTCTGCCCCTATTAAAAAGGTTTACTGATTTAAAATCGCTTCTTTCCTCCCTATACAAAATAGGATACAGAGGAGGTAATAAAAAGGGAAAAGGCCCCAACTCGTATTGAAATAAATTGAATTACAATTATGATACTAAAATATTGCACAAATTTACTAATATAATCAATAGAAATTTTAGTAATTAAATCCCTGCGAAATAAATTTCCGAGGTTAGGATCGAAATGAATCCCATTTTTGCAATGAAGCATCTTTGCAAAGGTTTGCACTCCTTTCTTCTGATTTTGCACTCTTTCCTCCCGAGTAGTTTTGGAATGGGGATGTTAAATAGCTGAGGAGATTGTGGGACAACATCCGGAACAGTCCAATGGCCCATGTAGTATCTCAGGAGTATTTCCTATTCCGAGTGTTCCTTGTCATGACACACCATAATGGATGATAAACTTAGCCAGGTTAAGCTAAAATGAAACTATTTCACTAAACCCCGACATTTCTTTCCTTTTGATTCTTCCGTTTTGTGCCAAAAAAGAGGTCGGAGATGAGACCTAAGAAAAAAAATAGTTTTTTTTGGGTACACTTGAACTCGTTATTGGTACTCACTCGTAGTACCAGTTTGAAGGGAAAATGGCGAAAGTGTGTAGCACTTTCTCCAATCCCCCGTAACAGGCAAAAGTAATGTAATGTTAGTTGAGGAAGGATTTTGCTAGAGTCAGATGATAAAGATTTGCATTGTTATTGCTCGAATATTGAAAGAGAGATTTAGGACTATTCCTTCCTCTAGACTTATAAGGAAGAAGGGAGGAAGACATTTCCTTGGCACACATAAACCTCACTGCCTTCCTTTATAACTTTTGGTACCATTTTTAAGGTCAAAGTTCAATCCCCTCCTTTCCACATTACCATTTTCCCATAACTTTTACTTTTACTTAACTAACTGTAAAGGGAGACGAGACTACTTTAAACAATTCAGGCCAAGTGAAATCAAATCAGAAACTTTTAACTGACTGGGAAAAGGTATCAGGAGGATGGTGGAAAAGTTTTGGGAGTGGAAGAAGAAGGACGTATGTCGGTCCCTGATTCTTAAATTCAATTGCCTGTGACATTAAAAAATTCTTTATAAACAAACTTTATTTTGATAAAAGCTTACATTCAACTTCACAGTCAACTTCAAAGAAAAGGAGAAAGGAGCTGGAGGAGTCACTGGAGACGTAAGTTTTTCGAATTGATAGAATCCGACAGATTGTAAGATGAGAAGATGCCAAGATGGAACTCTGTACAAGAAAACTTGAGTCAAGAATGGTGGTGGTGGGGCTTTTGCACTTTTTTTTCGATTGATACTACCACCATAAGTAAGTAGATTCCCACTTTCTCCTGCCCAGATATAGTATGGGGTGGTAGTGTACTAAGAACTTTTACTTGGAGAAAGTTGATGGTTAGAAGAAGAAGAAGGAAATGTGGCGGAGCAAAGTACATTTTGCAATTTGAAGGAGAAAGTACTGGCAGAGGGAAAAGGAAAGGAGAAAGATAATAAAAAGACAGATGTAGGCGTAGAAAATTCTGCTGGTAAGGCAGAAGGCAAACTATTGGGGAAGAAGGGAAAGGAATAGGAGCCTCGATTACTGTACATCATGTACAACTTATAGACACACACAGAGGGAGTGAAGAGGGCCCAACACCAAAGGAAATCCTAAACTTATTTCTAGGAACGGACCAATGAATAAAAAACTTGGGAAATGGAACAAGTGAGAATAGTATGTAGTCAGTCAAGCCTGAAGATGTGGGACACGGTGGCGGGGAAGAGGGGCTTGCCCTTCCTCGTGTTTTAGGTAAGGTAGTTCCGCTGGAATAAAGTTTAGGTTCTCGCGAGTCTTCACTTTTTTTCTTCTCGAATCGTTAGGAGAAAGGAAGGTAATGATTGACGAAAGGGAAAATGTGATGGAGAAAAGGTTCAAGAGAAAGTATTCGACGCGGATAGAGAAAGAAGTGAGAGTCTTGTTTTTTTTTCCTTTTAACCCAAATTACCTATAAGAAGGCTCGCAAATAAATTCCAATGCAACCGGTTTGAACAAAGTAAAGGCGTAGAGTAGATTGAATCTTGGTGTGAATTGGTAATCCAAATTTATCAGCAGCAGCGATTAGATTCCTGTCCCTACCTTTTCTGTGTAAAATGCGCTAACGACCCTTCGTACCAGCATCATTTGCAACTTTATCCCAAGGAGTTCATGACATGAAATTTATCAAAAACTGCCAAATTGTAGTCAGGATTGACCAATGTTTTGCCGCGGAATGAGATGTTGATGGATTAGCAAACATTGGCAACATTTTCCGGTCATGTTAGCCTACTATTACTATTGTTATACCCAAATTCCTGCTTTCCCACGAACGTTTTATATCTCACAATCGGAAGATGACTGTGATAAAGTTTCGTTTTGGATCTAATTTATATTCTGCCTGGTTTAAAATTCAGGCATAAAATATTTCCCAACTTTTCTTTTCTCCCCTTGACTTGTTAAGAAGTTTCGGGAGCTGTGTTCCTTCGACTTTTGCTGGGTGAAAAACCGATATCCGTTTCTTAGCCCACTTTAGGGTTTAGGTTCGCCTACATGGAAAATAAGGTTGTCCGTTCTATAGGCGATATCTGGATGTTTATGAGGGCGATTACGCAACGAGATGAGTTTTGTACTTGCGGAACAGCAGTAGGGCCGGAAAAGGGAATCCACCATGCAAAATTATCCTTCCATCTTTCTCCCCGCCGCACAATCTGCATGGGATCCTTTTACCCACCCTTCAAAATATCATGTTACGCTTCCGCTATAACCACAATCTCCAAAGGTTGGAATCAATATTTGGAAACTAAGGAAAGTCTCAAGTGGTTTTCATAAGCGCTTTACATTTCCAGCTATGCAATTTAACTCAAATCTATATATACCCATTGGTTTTCCTTGCCAAAATATATGAAAATTCGAAACGAATTACGAGGCTAAAAAATCATAAAGCACACTGAACCGCTTCTAATTTGAAGAAATATTTGCATTGAAGCATTTTGTGAAATTGACGGGTTCATGGTGAAATTGGGTACTTTTAGTTTCTCAAAATTGGAGTAAATATAAAAATTGGAATAAATATATGGGAGAATGTCGTCAATTCGGGTAAAGTAGGCCCAAGTAAACAAACTTTAGACTTCCTGCACAAGATTCTAGATTTTCAATACTAGAAAGTAGGAGGATTACATAAAAGTTGGTTCTTTCCAAAGGAGAAAGTTCCTTTGGCCACTGGTTGGGGAAAGACATTTGAAGAAAACAATCTTTCATTTGCATAGTAAATTTTTCATGGCCCACCACGTTGTTACTTGGAGTGGGACGTTCCCAAGGCTCAACTTCCGTCAAATGCTCATAAATCACTCCTGATTCAACCTAAATCGCTTCCAGCCCCATGTTCTTCCCTTGCTGATGCATACAAATTTGTCACCTTCCCAGACTCCCTTCCCAGCAGCTTTCACAAGGTTGACCGCAAGCGGGCCCATTTAACACTTGATTCCCCATTTACTAAGGCAGGAGCTGAGCAAAAGTGGATAAGGGTGGTAGTGGAAACTCAGTCCGTGGGAAATCTGGGGCAGTAGTTAATACCAGAAAATAACGATATTGGAGCCTTGAATGCCTGCACGTAAGAACTGGACGTAAAAAGGGATTCCGTTCAGTCCTTCTGTGCCCAATGTGTACTGTGAATCAAGCCTTTTAACGGTTACGACAGAGCCTTTAGAGGAAGTGTCAAGTGAAAGTGAATGGGAGTGTCAGTGGAGTGAAAGGAAAAATAGAACACTACAATCCCCGTGCTGTTACTACAGTTTGCGTGTGTACTCGGCTATAAGTGGTTAATTTCCCATATGCTGTGTGTGTATGGATTTAATGGTTCATCCTCTCTCAAAGATAATTTAGAGAGGAAAAGTATATATTTCTCGTTTTCATTTCCAGGCAGAAATGCCTGGGGAAAGTCAAGATCCCATGTCAGCAACAAATAATCGATGCCAACCTGTCACAATAAAATAAAAGGAACATGTGCTAGAGACATTCAGTCATTTCCAGCTAAAGTTTCTACTTCCTAAGCTCTTTTAGACTCCTTAAGGCACGGGCAGTTGGCGTGTCATACGGCAGGACTCCTTTGTACGCTCGGCCATTTTTGCGTCTAAAAATAGTAATAATTAAGAAAGTAATGAAGAAAATCCTTTATCGCTTTAATTGACTCGCACTTTCTCTAGCCTTATCAACAATTGTCATCTTGGAGCATGCAAAATTAATAAACGCCGCCTCGTGTAACAGAGTTCCATTTCAAGCATACACTTGCTCCTTGTTTGCTTTCGTATTTGCGCACCCTTGGCCAATTTAGAATGAGGCCGTAATTATAGTTTCGGGCATTGCTGCCTACTGCTTGGAGAAAGTGCCATTTTATGTTACGAAATTAAGCTAAAATGCTTCCTGCAATCCCCCCTTCTTATTTCGCATTAATAAGCTAAAGTGGAAATTAGGAACCATACTTTTCCCAACCGCACAATTATGTAAACAAGTTAAGCAATGGAACCACGCATCCATTGTGCCTTTTGTACTGGTGCTGCAGCCATAACAACTTTAGGCCAAGGTTTGTGACCATAATGACAAGGTGACCTGTCTCGGGCTACGCTGTTTCTCCACCTACTTTCCTTTTCCAGTGGCTCCACATGGATAAATAATTAAAGGTGCAACCTTCTCCACATTTGCCAAATTAAGCTTATTGCTCATCCTCATTTTCACTCAGAAGACAGCCAGCGACGGATGAATAAGTGATGAGGAGCAATCAGTCACAAATTACGCTCAGACCATGATGGATGGCGAAAATTGGAATGGGCAGGGAAATTGGTATAATTGCAAATTGCACTAAAAATGCAAAATCAATGGGTAATAACTAATAAGCAATTTTAAAAGTAGATCCGTGGCATAGTTAACGTTTTGGTGTTTTTAAGAAGCCGGGCGCGTGCTTGTGACTACTTTTGCCTTTCCTTCTACAAATCTTCCGTGTTTAAATCTTGGTTGGCCCTTGAGCCCTGTGAGTGAAGTCAAAAAGTCGTGGGGAGGAAGTAGAAGACTCCGGTGACAGGAAATGAAAGTTGACGTCAACCACAACTTTTGGTCCCCCGAATTCGGAGTCTCCAAGTCTTGGGGAGTTTAAAACCCTTTCCAACTTCTTTAAGAAGGCTTAGGGAAAAAGTTTTTGTCAAGACTTTGCTAAGTGAATTTCAATGAAATGATTATCACAATTAATTTCAGGCTCAATATTTTAATTTATTCGGTAGACCGGGGAGGGGCTGTAAGTTGCGGCTGACGCCTTTTCAACTTTACACAAGTCAAAAACTGGCAAAAATTTGGAACTAATTCTTCAAAACTATTTATCGCTTCCCCTGTTAACCACTTTTAAAGAAATAACTTTTGAAATCTAGGATTTGATTTTAAAATGTAGGGCGGTCTTCTACAAATTGAGAACCAAATACAACACAAGCAAAACTTTGTTTTTCTGTGCAGACTTGGAAAAATCAAAGCCTTTGCAGTAGAGTTTATGGAGAAAGTGTTTCCAAGTTTTTTCATCTTGTAAATTCCTTGTAGAAAGAAATGGTAACCAATTGAGAAACAAAACCTTCTTGTTCATCTCCAGAAAAGAAAACAATGAGATTAACTCTGTTGAAAAAACAGTGGAAAGGTTTCTCCATTTTTTTTTTGAAAAGAAACAGAAGAGAAAGTATCAGGTTCGATTTTCTTCCATTCCTCCTAACCCGTTGGTTGTTTACTTTATTAAACTTTATCCAGAAGGATATCAGAGAAGGAAAAAAAATCAATTTGCTTACCTGATACAATCCGCTCGGCGAGGAGAATGGAGAGCAATAGGAATAACCATTGCCTTTCCATATCTGTCCAATCTTCCTGGATTACGTAACGGGGAAAGTGGATAAAGTGCAGGTCAAAATAACGCTCTCAGTTTTATCCTTAATGGAATTTCAATATTCAACAATTCTTTTTCTGAAAATTTAATCCTTTTCCACCTGTCTCTGGTTAGGATTTTGATCATGGAGAAAGTGGAATCGATTTAGTTTTGACATCTTTGGGAGTCACGATTCGGTTTAACAAAATCCAGAATACTTTCACCAGTCACTAGATTCAATAATCTAGGATAAAAATCATTAAAAATTTGGGGAAATATTTAATTTAGTATTTTTAAAAAAGTGTAATTTAGTATTGTAACTTTTGACACTTTCACCTGACGTCGCTTTTTAAACTTCTGTTTTTTCAAAAGTCAAACTTGCTAATGTCCACTGAAATTTTTGATAAACTGCTTTGGAATTTGGTGTTTTAGATTAAAAATTTGATATTCCTTTTAGAATCCGCGTGAGATCAAGAGATGTGACTGAACCCACCGATATCGAAATACTGACAGAGCGAAAGTGTTTTTGGTGGTGGAAAAGGGTATGCTGACTTTCCCGGGTATTCCAACTGCTTGGTGGTGGTGGTGAAAGCATAAAAACAGCAAGTCCCCGCACACCGCCTGCCTCCGAGTTCCACGAAAGACCTTTTCCCATCATACTACGTTAGGACTCCGCTGCGCCTACTTTTTCCAGGAGATTCTCCCTCCACTAACCCGTTCCGTCCCCTTCGTTGAAGGTTCTTTCGTAGGTTTCACGGACTCTTGACCGACTCCTCTGTCCAAGTTTTACATAATATCAGTAGGAATCAAGGAAAGGGAAGCAGGGGATTCTTGATTCCGAGATGCCCAAATCTTCCCATTTGTATCATCTCACGGATTTTCATGCCCAGCATGGGGGTACAAAAATGTTTCATTGATCAGTAGGGAGTTGAATTGAAGTCAAGTAGAGATCCAGGAAAGGACGAAATGTCTCAACATGACTCTCATCGGAAGACCTTTCTTGTTGTAATACTTCCAGTACTAGTACTAGTACTATTAGTATTTAGGTCTGTCTTTTCTGCAATATGAATTCTTCGGAATGATACTATTGATTGATTGATTGATAAGTTTATCCAAGTGTTACTCTCAACTTGCTGATTTCAACAAGAAAACACTCGATAACGCCACAGCTTTTACAGTAAATTATACCAATTAAATCTATAATTAAAACTAGAGTCGCAGCGTGATATTTCCAGGCCTGGGCTAGGGTGACTATCGATGGCGTTATAATTATCATGTTTTTCCAAAATTTTGTAACAAGTCAACATCAATATTTAATAATGAAATGGATCAGCACGCACGTCAAACTATGCCTTGCCGAGCTCGTTTTCTGTATTTTCGCAAGCAAAACACTTCTGAAATCTGTTTAGCTCATTATGCAAAGTTCGTGTCGTAAAGTATCGGTTGTAGAAAATGTTAAATTTTAATTTGACACTATTATAATCTGCCAATTATAGAAACACTTCTTTACACTTTTTTTTTAAGGAGACCAACAATATTGCTTTAAAATTTCCAAAAGGGGTATCAAGTCTCTAAATGCTCCTCTCCAGCTTGTTCGACGAAGAAACTGCTGAAAAACTAACTTTCCGTCCAGGTACTTTCTCTTCAAGTGATGCACTTTCCTACCCCCGCCCCCTACCCCTACCAGTTCCTTAAGTTTTTGTTTTGTTAAAAGACAACGGACCAAGACCATCGGACTGATATCCGTCTCATTTTATGCAATAATGGAAGGGTCTCCAATATTTATTTTTATGGCACGCATTCTCTACGTTACTATAAGCTATTTTTTATTAACAATTACATGAAATGGGGGTTCTATCGAGTTCTCATTCACGAAACCCTCCACTTTCTCCTTCTTCACGTGACGATGTAATAAAGGAAACAAAAGGAACCCAAATGCGTATTTCTACGGAGTATTTTCTTCCCACCATGCATGCAAGTTCACGAAGAAGGAAATAATGGAATTTTTCCCTCATCATATTAACGAGGAGTTGAACTTTATGGTATAATTTTAGAAAGGGAACCGAAGGGTGGTGGTGGGTAGACAAGTGAAATTAGAGGTTCATGTCTAGGATTATTCCGTGTATGGTGAAAGTAAAAGTGAGAAAATCTCCGTAAGCTTATGTGAAAAGCTTACTGGAGTTTCCTTGCCGCCGGTTCGCTGAATCTCCCTTTGCATAAATTTAATGGGCTTAATTCTTCCAGCTCAAAGGAATGTGATTAAAGGATAGGAAGAGAGCAGCCGGGAGCGGGAGCCCAATAAAGTTTTCCTTTCCATCCGACTTTCTCCTTACTTTCATCCCCATCCAATAATTAGAAAGTACTTGAATTATTATTAGGAGGATGAGCTTAATTTGAAGAGGTGTCTCGTATACACAAAGTTATTTCCCTGGATAATTATGGAAAGAACACTCAAAGAAACACCTAAAGGCCCTAAGGGGAATTTCCAAAAACAGAAAACCTGAAAATACAGATGAAGATAAATGGGATTAAGAGGAACCAACCTGGATACCTCGAAAACTCGCAGAATAAATAATTCCAACCGAATAACTTCCCTGAATCAACAGCTCGTAAACTACTCAAGGGATTTTGATGAATGATTGTTACAACAAAATCCGAACCTATTGGTTACATTTCACAATTACAACACTTGAAAAATTATAATCAAATGGCGTCATCGCTTAAAATGAATTGACCCCTTTTTTACGATTTTAGTTAGAATTGCACAATTTCATCTCCTGAAATTATCTTAGTTAATTCAAAGTTTAAATCTTGTGCAGTTCCTGTTTTCCCAGTGGCCTGAAGGACACTGGATTGGTTACGATAGGGAAAGGGTTCAAAGGTGTCAAACGCTTTGCAATGACAGTAGCAGAAGTCCAAGCAGAAGAGACTTTTGGTTTTCACTTTTGTGATGGTGACAGTAGCCTGGTTAACCCGATGAAAGGGACGAGTCCTGAAAGATAATGGGTTCGAAATGCCTCCGTGAAAGGACGGGATTAATGGAAGCCGAGTATTACCAAAGCCAAATTCCTTTTGATCCACGGTGGATTTTGAACTTTCACCATTCCTTTCACCCCTCTGTCTAACCCTATCTGTCTTGACTACCAGTGAATGCTTCCTAAAGACAAAGACCACACCCAAGTAATTCTCAGAGGAGGTTGGGAGGAGGAGGGCAAAGACAATCGAAAAAAAACTTGACGTTTCGTAAACTTTGTTTTCTAAAATCCCACCAGGGCAGAAGTCAAAGAAATCCAACGGTGGTGGTGGGGCCGCGGAAACTAGCTGTGAGCTTCCTCTGATTCCCATTAGGCGATATCCAGCTACTTTTCCTGCTTTGAGTTCGTGACTCTGACTGTCCAACCCTTTACGTTTCTATTTCCACCACGATCATGATGGCTGGGATTGGATTTTCTCATCCGAAATAATGATTCAGAAGAGAGACAGAACATTAACACCACCGTCAGTTACCACTGCGGGAGGCAAAGACAAGCAAAGTCCGAGAGTTCATGTTCGCCTTCCATTCTTAGCTCACTGCCTGGTCCAACAAGTCTTTCAAAACGGAAGACACAATCATCTTGTCACCAATTCATTAAACTTGTATCATGCCTCACTTTATACCCCTGTCACTATCCATCTTGGCACTTAACCCCTCCGCTAATTCAATTTTGTGTGGGATTTCAAATTTAATTTAAGACTCAATTAAATCACGTACCCTTCCCAACACCACCACCACCGCAACTCCCGGAAACCTCAGACTTACAACAGTTCATCAAATTCCGAGGAGGCGTTCGCTGAATCAATAAATATGAAACATCACGTAATAACCGAGGTGGAGCTCCAGTGCATTTTGAAAACAATTTGATTGAAACGCACCCCAAAATCATTATGTTCCTTTGACCCCACGTAGTTTTCACGGAGTTAAAGTGCTCCTCAATTTGTGCGTTTATGAATCTACTGGGGAGGAATAGATTTTATTGATTAAACTGCCACACGGGAAAGGGATTAGGGTGTGTAGTACTTTATTGATATTTTACCCTTCAATCCGATCCCTATTCTTCCGAATGTGTGAGAAATGGCGTCTGTACCATGTTATTTATTCTCCCTCTGTTGATTATGGGTTGACCACCCTCCTTCCTCGGAAAGTCAAATGGGTAGTGGCCTTTTCTTGACAATATTGGAAAGCCTCGCTTTCTCTCTTCCACTTTCACCCTTAATCAAGACGAATAGTTGCGTTGGTCCGGTTCGTGTTTGGGAAAACCCTTTGGGACTAGGACTGGGGCCTTATTTCTACTTTCACCAGGACCAATTCATAATCAAAAGCCCCTTTATACCACCACCACCATCCGGATCCTGCTCAACATATACAATCAACATTCATTTTGGTCTAAACGCTTCCCTTTTTTTTTAACCCCATCGATGCATTTCCCTCTGAGTCAGTTGTAGTCCCAAACCTTCATTTGGTCATTTGTCAATGACAATACCCTCCTTCCGTGTTCCCAGCTCGTAGTTCTTCATTTTCTGTGAAGCCTAATGAGCCCGTGGTTAGTCACCATTAAAAAAGGAATTTTGATAGGATTTGGGAATACAATGGTCCAATTAAAGGAGACAATAAAAGGCACACACCTGACAGGAGGGTGCAAGTTAAATGGGAGTGAGGGGAAACAATGTATTTTAACGACATGCGTTTGATATAAATAAACCAAATGTGCAAGAGTAAACGGTAGTAATTTGACAGGGGGAGGCAAAACGAGCCGGATTTATATTCCGCATCAGGCTGTCCCAAGTGTCCATGGGCTCGGGGCTTAAATCATTATTTTCTCCAGCAATCGCTAATAAAAAAATGTTGACGTCTCATAACTTTTTCTATTCTTCCAAACTATTCAGCACATCACTCTGTTTTTCCTTTCTGAGGGTTTAATTCTGGCTTAATTTTATCCGAGTAGTATCTCCAATCCGTAGATTTTGAAGACAAAATTACAAATCTACCAAGAGGAAGAGAAAAAGACCTTTGCTGATTAGAAGTTAATAAGTTATTGATTTATTAATGGAAAATTGTCTTTGGAAGGGAGAGACCTGCTTTGGGATATCGATGGGACACGATGGGATTTGGTTTCGAAACATGGTGGAAGGTTTGCGGATGATTCCCATCAGGGAATGCGGATTTCTAAGTTCCCGAGTGGAGTTTCATGTCCTGCCATCATCGGTTAGCGTCCTCCTCTATTAATTCCAGTCTTTTGAATAAAATATTTCAATTTCACCTGGGCACGCGAACCCTCCAAAAACTTTTACTTGTTGTTGATGAGGGTTAGGCGGAGAAAAGTTTTAATTCACAATTGAAAAGTTGTCTCTCGCGTGTTTATTAAAAGGAGAAGTCCGGATAATGCAAGAGTGTTCCTAATGAGTAACAATGAATTAGGATGGGATGATTTATATTATTTACACACAACCTTTAATTGCATTTGATGTTCAGTAACCAATGTTGGTCCATCTGATACTTCTCTGTCCTTCAGTTCTAAGCTGCCAGCCCATAAAGTAAAGACTCAACGTCTTTGATGAGTCCCGCTGACGCTAAACCACTTCCGACGTCCACAGAACGAGCAACATATTTTGGGAATTTGATCATAAAAAGTCCCTTTTAAGCGTTCTGACACTTTTCGTAATTTTCTTTGTCTTGTGTTGGCATCTTGGGCAGAGGGCCTTGGTAGAAGAGAAAGGAGTGAGAAATATGGACAGACTTTGTTAACGGGGGGATGTTGAAGGAAATGACTGTTGACGAAGAAAGTTAGGAAGAAAACGAGGTTCTTGGACTAGAATGAAGAGTAGTGAGTTCGACATGGCAAATAGAAAGAAGGAAAATGGAGAGGGAAGAGTAGACTAACTGGGTCCCTCGCAACTGGAGAAAGTGGGCAAAGGGCTGGAGAAAGTGCTGGAAAAGGACCCGAAAAGTGGCCAAGCCCGAGTAAGTAGTAAAGGAAGAAAAAGGAGGAAGCTAAAAAGTCTTACGGGAATTTGGACTTTTAGAAGAGTCAGAAGTAAGGAAAGGACGGGAGGCTTTAGGTTGTTCAAATCCTCCTGAAGACGACAACTAAACAGAGTGTCTTTGAGTAAAGTTGACTTCCGCTTGATTTCTATCCTCACTCAGCATCAGACTGGAACAACTGGAACGAGCTACTGGAACTACGCGGTTCCTCCGTATGCTCTTGTAATGGCATCCTCGATTGAATCCATAAGCTAAAAACAACATGACTTTCCCTTTTAGAACCATTTTTATATCCCTCATATCAACTTGACTGGGTTTTAGAGAGAAACAGAAAAATATAGAAATGGGTTTCAAAATATTATCATCACTGCTCCAGCAGAAGACTCTTGGCCTTCACTTTCTGGAGAAAGTAATTGTGTGGATTCAAAGACAGTCGGGGGGATGAGGATTTTGTTTCCCCGAAATTATTTATTATTTTCTGAGACTTGTTTACTCATCATGTAACTCTTTTTCTTTGGATTTCCCTTTGTTTCCTTTTCTTTTCCGAAGCGTCTTACTTTCTTTTGGGTTAAAGAATTAAGAAGTTCCATTATCCTATCGGAGGAAGGATGACAACATGCATTAGATCTCTTAGCATTGACAAGAGAACCAAAGTCAAGTCACATTGACATCGAACTGGGAATCTTATCTTGAAAAGAAATAAACAGAATCATAACAATGAGGAGATGAGAAAGGAAATCTTGGAGACATTTTCCTCGTTTAGCTGTCCATCCTTCTTTCCCCATTGTTTGTCCTTTCCATTCCCATCCTGCCTGGTCGCTTTCACTTGTCTTCCGCAGATTCACTTCCTCCTAAGTACTCGCTTGTCTTGTCTTGTCTTGTCGTCTTGGATTCTCAATTCAAAGCATAAGATTTGAATTCTTCAGTATGCTCCAGATTGCACGGGCACGGGGCGCGGCACTTTTTTCCCAGAGCTTTTTTTCTTTTGTTAAATAAAAATTAATATCACCCCGTGACCCTTTTTTTTTTTTTTTTTTTTACAAATTAAATGCATACCCCAGATTCAAAAACATGCTTTAGGTCAACGGTTGGATGAAATTAAGAACAAAAGTAATTGGATCTAATTGATAAAAAATGACCACAATTTAATGAAAGTGACCGCTGGAGATACAAGAGGCAGCAAAAATTCCAAGTGTGTCACGCAAAATCGTGTTAATTTTTTTATCTTAAAATTAAATGCCTTAATTAAAACTAATAAAAAAAACTTCTCCAGCTTGGTGCCATTTTGTTTGCCATCTGCAAGCAGTTCGAGCAGAAGGAAAGGAATTGGAAAGTTTTTAATTACAAGTAAAAATGACTTCAGTAAATTACGACGCTTACTACGATTCTTTGGTAGAGCGACTCCAGCGGAATTTCCAGGCAGGAAGGTCAACAGACCGAGCTAGCGAGGAGCGTCTCCGAGGTATGTACCCCTGGAATTATAATGCTGCTAAAATTAGTCTTAATTAGATTGCAGAAATAAAAATGGTAGATTTAAGCTCTTTGCTTGAAATTATTTGAAACCTTTAGTTCTTAATTAACTCTGCAGCTAGAGGTGAAGGTCCAATCCCGGATTCTGCAACGCTCCGGATTGGTGGGATTCATTTCTACGCGAATGAGAACGGAAAGAATCATCACACTTCCCAATTCGAATTGGTCCAGAAGGGCACGCCAGTTCTTCGGAGAGGTCAAACGTTCTTCATTGCCCTGAGAACTCCTCTGCGTCCATTTGATGAGTCAAGAGACTTTATTAAGCTGACTTTCAACTTTGGACCAAAGCCGTCTCCTCTCAACGGAACTAAATTCAATCTAAATGCGGAGAAGAAGGCGTTCGATCGGACTCAAACCTCCTGGGCCTGTCGAATTGGAGCACATGATAAGAATGCCATTTCGGTCGAGGTAATAAGGACTACTGCAGGGTGTGGGAGAGCAAGGGCCTTTTCATTGAAATTCTGCTACTAAGCAAAGGCATTACCTTGGCTTCCCCTCAAAAGGCCTGCAGACTACTGACTTTCTCTAACGATTTGATTTTGTTATGTGCGAATGGCCCTTCCAGGACCCACTCCTCTGTCATTCACTTTCGAGAAAATAAAAACTGCGACCTTTTTCCTTCCTTTCATCCCCTCGTTTGTAGTTTATTAGATCCTTAAAATGGATGATGTGAGTTATCTTTGTAAATTTTAATTGGACTTCTTAATCCTTAGGTTCGAATTGATCCAAATACTTTTGTGGGGATTTGGACCTGTTCCGTAGAAACAAGAACGCTCCGTGGCGGTGGTCCGCAATATTTCGAATACCCTTCTGACATCTACATTCTCTTCAATCCTTGGGATATCAGTAAGGCTCTTCGCTTTCCAAATCTCTTTTTTTTTTGCAATTCTGCAATTTCTGATAAGGGATGTGGATGTGATGCTGGTGGGAATGGGAATGGAGGATTTTTGAGGATTATAACAAAGGGAGTAAGGAAGGTTGGGTGAAAGGAGATGCATGATAGCATGGATTTTAAATAAATAGGCCATCTTGGGGCCTGTAATGATTCCCTTCGGATCTATTTCCAGCGTCCCTAAAGGGAAAGAAGCAATTCTCTTTCCCTTGACTTCCTTCTCCAGCCCTTTCTCCAGTAGTCCTTACATTGGCAAACCTACGCTTTCACCATCATCCTACTTTTGCTATTTCTCCAGCTGCCATCATATCATTTCTTCATTTCTTATTTCCATTCCACGCTCAATCTTTTTCCTCTCGCCGCCGCAGCAATTTTGGCACTGGCACCAAGCACATGGCAACATTTTTTTTTATTCAAACTATCCCGAAGGGTTGAATTCAAAATTTTGACTAAATCAATTAAAACTTTCCAGATGACCAGACCCACATGCCTGATCCGGAACTACTAAACGAGTACATCCTTGAAGAAAAGGGGAAAGTCTGGTTTGGTCCTTACAAAACTACTCGAGGGCGACATTGGGCATTTGGACAATTTGACGATTGCGTCCTTCCGCTCGCCTGCATCCTTTTGGAAAAATCTGGACTCCCTTTCACATCCCGTGGTGATCCTGTCTTGATTTCACGGGCACTTGGCGCAATGGTGCGTCCGAATTAAAAAGCACATGGTGCCTATTAATCCCATTCTGCCTCAAGTGCCAATTTTTTTGGATCCCAGGTCAACTCAAACGATGACGATGGACTCCTTGTTGGGAAGTGGGATGAGAAGTATGAGGATGGTGTCGCGCCGGTCGCCTGGACGGGTAGCGTCCCTATTCTGGAGAAATACTTTCAAACCCTCCGCCCTGTCAAATACGGACAATGCTGGGTTTTTTCTTCCGTTCTCTGTACAGGTAAATTTAGTCATGTAGATTTTGCATTATGACGAGGAAAGTCAAGTTTTGCAACAAAAAGCGCAATGGCATCCATTGGAGTGAAAGCTACAAGTGTTGAACTTTTGGGTGGAGAAAGGCGGACAGTTAGTTCTTTCTTTCGTTCCTTCATGAAGAGGCTCCTGAATCCCTTTGTCAAATTCAAAAGTACCTCTTGAAGTCTTGATTAAAAGTGTTTCCCAACAATCGATTTCCTTTTTCCGTGTCCTTCTTTTCCTTTTCTTTTCCTCGAATCTGATTCTGAAAGGAAGGAACTGAGTTTGAGTTTGACAAATAAGAAAATGGGGTAAAGTTTAATAATTTTAATACAAAACGACCAAGGAAGGAGAGGACAGGAGAAATTGTCAATTTCAAAATGGAGCTTTTTTAATATGCTCAGCAGCAGAATAAGTTTTGATCCCTTTTCATTATAAAGTTTGGGTTTATTGGAAAGTCAAAAAGGATGAAGAGGAAGACTTGACTAGGCAATCTCCCTTGCATAACTAAAAGTGTTCGAGGAAGCTCCAAGAACATAAGTGAGATGTCATTTTCTCCGTTCACCTATATGATTTACGATCCAAAAGTTGAGCGACGACGTCGTGGTTTCCCTTTCACCGTCTGTCTTATGAGTCTGCTGGAGTCTTAGTGCAGGTTTGTTGCCGATTCGCTGATGATGGCATAAGACACTACACCGCTGGAAGATGGAATTTTCTCCAGTGAAAGCAAGAACTGAGATTTACGATTTCTCTTCTTCGAGAACCAGCAGCATCTCATCACACCGCATTAATTAAGTACAGCAAGGGCTTCTTTTGAGGCTCTCAGGGACCTACACATCATTCGACTCCTCCGAAGGAACGTAAAAATGACTCACGCTTTTTATGAGTTCTTTCATCTACAAATTCCGCTTCTCAATCTCGTGAAAGCAGGAGACAAAGGTTGTAAATTAGTAACAAGCGACAAGGCCCGGAAAAGTTAAGCCCTACGCTCACAGAACTCAAATGAAGCCTTTCTCATTCCAATGTACGTGGAGGTTTGCTGATTATTTCGGAGCACTTTGGCTGATTCTGCAGCAAGTGCGCACAAGATTTGGAACAGGGCACTTTCTTGCTAAAGGGATTGTGCTTGTGCGTTGTAGCTTTTGGAAGGTCACGGAGGCTGGGCAGCACTCGTTCAATGGATCAAATAATTCTAAACATTTCTGGAGGTTGCTGGTCGGAACAGGAATGAATGGGGAGTTCCGCTAGGTCAAATTGGTTAATGGAATGATTGATTGATGTGTCCAGAAGGGAGATTGGTGGACTGCCAAAGTACCATTTTATGTCAGCTGAAATGGAATAAATTCCAATTGCTTTCTCCATCCCAAGAAAACCTTTCTCTCCAGATAGAAAACCAATCAGGGTTGGGTACTATTTTAGGCTGCTGGGTCTAACTCGCGTACTTTTGTTATTATTAGTGGCTCGAGCACTTGGGATCCCGTGTCGTGTCGTTACCAATTTTGTCTCTGCCCACGATACTGTAAGTTCTAAGAAAAATTATTGTTTCCAAATTCCTGCCATTCCTTTTATATTTGTTGTCGTTTTTCAATGAATTTTAGAACTGCTCCCTCACCGTGGATATTTATTTCAACGATAGTAATGAAGAAATTGATTTTGATCCAAATAATCCCTCAGGTGGAAAGGATTCAATATGGGTAAACATAGGCGATTTCCAGTAGTCATTTGAACTTAACTTTTAATTAACGAAATGCTTTCATTTGCAGAACTTCCACGTTTGGGTATCCAAAAATCCACTTCCTCCATATTTCATTTTGGATGAAATTTTTTAAATTTATTTTGCCCCTGATTGGTTCATAGAATGATGTTTGGATGGCGAGACCAGATCTTCCAAAAGGTTATGGTGGCTGGCAAGCGGTGGACGCAACACCTCAGGAGAGGAGTGACGGCGGAAAAGGTCGCAAAACTAATACTGCTGATGATAAAAATCTAATAACAAGCTTTGCCAATTTAAAATTTATTGTGCTAATCCCTTACAACAGGTTCCTACCAATGTGGACCAGCGTCATTAGAAGCAGTGCGAAAAGGCCAAGTCGGATTTGCCTATGACGTTCCCTTCGTCCTGGCAGAAGTGAACGCGGATCTGGTCCATTGGAAACGGGATCAATCTACTGCATTTGGTTTCAAACGAATGAACTGCAACAACTACCAGTATGGCACCACTTGCGCATTTATTTTCATTCTCCAAACTTTTTTGGAGCTAAATGGTGATTTCTTTATCCCGTTTTTAAACTTTTAAATTGGAAGCATCGGGCGTATGCTTTTTACAAAGAAACCAAATTTCTTTGACGCCGATGGGGAAACGGACCGTGAAGACATTTTGTCTCAATACAAGAATAAGGAGGGTAAGATATAACCATTTCAACATTTCATACAGTCTATTCTTACGTCCATTTTATACCCGCAGGTTCCCGAGCAGAGAGGCTCACGTTAATTAATGCCGCAAGAAGTAAGTGCGTCAAGCTTAAGTAAAAATGGCACATTTTGTGAAGACCAAGCTGAGAGATCAATTTGTGATTTAGGTACGCGTGGTGCGTCGCAATATTTTGAGCTCGAGGGAAATCCTGTACGTGATTTTGAGTTTGATTTGATTGACTTGGACGTTGTCCAGATTGGAGAGCCATTTTCCGTTGTAACTAAAATCACAGTGCGTAAGCATTCGATATTATTTCCCCGCTTAAAGCTAATAAAGCCACCGTTCTCCCTCTTAATTCCATCAGAACAAAGGGAAGGAATCTCGAACTGTTCAGGTGGATTTGGGTGCAGAAAGCGTCTATTATACGGGCGTACGAGCCCAGCAAGTAAAGAAAGCTACTGGGAAGTTTCCCGTTGCTCCGGCCCAGAGTAAATAATAATCCGATTATTTCCACTCACTCCTAATGAAATTCCTAATTTGGCAACAATAATTTTTTTTTGCAACCGCAGCGGAAGAACTTCGAATGACGGTAAAGCCTGAGGACTACATGCCCAAGCTTGTAGAATACGGAATCATGAAGATAACCGCAGTCTGCGTTGTGGATGGAACTTCACAGTCGTGGTTTGAGGAAGACGATTTCCAGGTTATCAAACCAATTCTCACCATTGAGGTCAGAGGTTGCCTAGGCTTTAACTCCCATTCTCCAGTACTACTGGGAATTAAATGTCATTTCCATGAGGGATTTGTTTCTAGGTCGCCTCGAACCTAAAGGTTCAAGAGAAGGCAAACGTCACGTTCAGCTTCCGGAATCCGCTTAAAACTAAACTCACAAAATGTAACATTCGGTATGAGGGACCTGGATTTACGCGCTGTGGAACTATTCCATTAAAGTAATACATTAGATCAATGCGAATAATTTTATTTTCCTCCGCCAATCTATTAGCAGATTTGCAATCCCACCTCTAGCGTATTCTTCTTGTTTTTGTATTTGTAGGGATGTGGCTCCTTTGGAAGAATTCAAGTACACCTACGAATTCATTCCGAAATCCCTTGGGACGCAGCGATGGCTCGCAACTTTTACTTCAATTGAGCTGGTGGATATTGTTGGCTCCTGTGTAGTGGAAATTGATCCATAATTTTTGTAAAAACGCAGGAAATTAAAAATAAATGTCAAATGGGATACCCACTTCCGCTTCCCCCGGAATTCTTTCAATTTAGGACATTCAGTGGTTTCCTTGCTGCCGCTTCCGTCATGGTGAAAATGTAATCAAATTAAATCGAGTGACATTTCTGCTTTGACCCCACAGTTGACAGTATTAGTTAAACCTAGGATGTCTAATACTAATTTCCATTAGTGTTAATTAGATTTCATGTGCGAACTGTAGGAATCGTCACTTCTAAATCTCCCTGCGTTTGAAGTGGATTAGATATTCCGTTTGGCGTGGGTGGTGACCCAATTACTCCCGTAATTTGCTATTAACACTCTCCCCCACTCTAATTTCACACGATTGTTTAGGTTTTGTGGATAATAAACGTAAAATAGGAGTTCGGATTCGGTGAAATTGAACCAGGAAATGGAAAATTCGGGGAATCGAAGTTACGACGAGTATTATAGTGACCTCGTTAGTAAACTCCGAAGGGACCATGAGGATCGTCGAGCCCGAGAAAGGGAATTGGATGGAAAACCTTTGAACAACGGTAATCACCAGAGAGAGAGGTTCAATGAATTAATCTTTCCTTCTTTCCTTCCTTCAACGTCACTTTCACAAAGACGCTTTTTTGTTTTTTCCTTTTCCCTTTGTTTTTTTCATCGTATCAGAGGGAGGGTGCGCATGCAGAGATGCAGAGTAAAAGAAAGTCTTTCATCTGAAGTAGTTCTCTTCAAAAGAATCTTCATTTTATTTTCTCAAAAGGAAGTGGGATAAAAGGAAGATTCTGCTGAAATTAGACTCTTGATTCTAATCCAGTGGGCATGATTAATTGATTTGTTCCAAATAATCACGCTTTTCCTACCGGCGAAACTGGACTAGCAACAATTTCCTTGCCTCCTACCTTCTATTCTATCCTTTATATTCATTGTGAATGAATTCTAACAATAAATGTTACTAAACCGGAATGAATAGATGGAGGTGATGGGGAAGATGAAGTGGGAAGGCGAGTTATTGCAAATCCACCACTTACAATTGATGGCGTCTACTTTTACGCTGAGCAAAATGGGAAGAATCATAGGACCACAAAATTCCAATTAGTGGAACGCGGAACGCCAATTTTCCGTCGAGGCCAATCTTTCTTCCTCGCCCTGAAAACGCCGGATAGGCGCTACGATGAGAGTTCTGACAGGATTCGAATCGGTTTCAATTTCGGTCCATCACCATCAACGTTCAAAGGAACTCAGCATATCATCAAGTTAAGTCGAGAACCATATCCAACGGACGGGAGCGTATGGGGGGCGAGAATTGTAGGGCATGATAAGAACGCGATCTCCGTCGAGGTAATTCACACTTTCAAGCAATTTAACTTTGGAAAGTTTATTATGGTCCAAGGGATTTGAGGGAAATTGCTAATTTATTCCCACTCAGATCAGGACGAGCTCGGATTCGTGCGTGGGGATCTGGAAATGTATCGTAGAGTCCAGTGCCGGAAATGGAGACCAGAAATTATATCACAAGAGTTCTGATGATATTTATTTGCTATTCAACCCATGGGAAAGGAGTTAGTAACCACACATTTATTAAACATACCGCAGCCGCTATTATTTGCCTTTGTCTGTCTCTAGTCTTTTGCTTCATTTAATGGGAGCTACCGAACCGTTTTAAAAACTCCTAGTTTCAGATTCAGTTTTCCCAAAAATGACCTCCGAAGAATTAAAATGGAATGCTAATATTTCCTTTAAAAAATTTTTAGCTGATGGAACATTCATGGCAGATTCGGAACTTCTGGACGAGTATGCGAATTTTAAATTGGATTATCCTCAGCCTATCGTTTATTTAACCCCCTTTAATTTTTCTGACCCAAAAGATATGTTTTGGAAGACCAAGGTAAAATCTGGTTGGGTCCACATGGTTCCTCCAAGGGAAGACATTGGATTTTTGGACAATTTGATGATTCAGCCCTTCCTTTAATCATGATCCTCCTGGAAAAATCCGGACTCGCATTCTCTTCTCGTGGAAATCCAGTCTTGGTCTCCAGGGCATTATCAAAGATGGTGAGCACAGGCTCCATTTTTGGATTTGAAAAATTAAATCACATGTACACAAAACCAGGGGAAATGAAATATGGATGGCACACGTTCTGGTTTACAAATCAAAACGTCCAAAACTAATCAAACTTACACATTTTTCCGCCTACAATTATATTTCCAGCTGCACCACTTCTAGCATTAGGCTGTGGGTGGGTGGGTGCTGATTGTTTTATTGTCTGGTTCAGGTGAATTCAAATGATGACGATGGATTGCTGGTTGGGAAATGGGATGGGAAGTATAGTGATGGAACTGCGCCGTCTGCCTGGACTGGAAGCGTGCCCATCTTGGAACAATACTTTCAATCCCTGAAACCAGTGAAATACGGTCAATGGTTAGGCTAACAATGGAAAGGCTTTATTCACACTACCTTTAACTAGAATTTATTTTGTTGGGTTTCCTTTTTTAGCTGGATTTTTTCTGGAGTTTTATGCACAGGTACTATAAAGAAATAACAGTAAACATGTTAAGAGGCAATGGATGGGAAGAACAAATTGTTAAGAGAATGAAATTGCTTCCATCATCTCCACAATCTCGGAATCTTTTCTTTCTCCATTGCCTCATCTTCT
This sequence comes from Anurida granaria, assembly GCA_034694825.1. Taxonomy (NCBI): domain Eukaryota; kingdom Metazoa; phylum Arthropoda; class Collembola; order Poduromorpha; family Neanuridae; genus Anurida; species Anurida granaria. The sequence continues at coordinate 25,275 of JAQIWD010000190.1, forward strand.
TACCAACCACCACCACCAACAAACAGCCCAAGGAAACAAGTAATTTATGAATATGGATATGGGCGACATTTATTGTTCTCGGATTCCGCTGTTTTTCTTTCATAATTTACAATCAGAGTACTCGCGAAAGCGGTGGTGGTGGTGGGTTGAGTGCTTTCCTTTCTGGAGGTGTTTTCACTTGACTCGTCCATGGCGTCACACACCACGGACAGCTCCACTTTCACTGATTGATGCTTCCTTTCTTTTACTTTCTAGTTTGCCGATGTCTAGGAATCCCATGCAGAGGTACGAGAAATGCAAAACATCATTGAAGTTTTTTAGAATCTTACTTCCATGCCGTACTTTCAGAAAATGTTTTCACCTAATCACAACTTGTTTTTATTTTCTTAGTTGTATCAAATTTAGTTTCAGCGCATGATGCAAATTCATCATTGACCATTGACACTTATTTTAATTCAAACAATGAAGAAATGGACACTGATCCACATAATCCCAGTGGAGGAAAGGACTCAATTTGGGTGAGGAATCCCGTTCATGTTGGAATGTATTTCGTAATTAGCTGAGTCTTGATGCATCAGCTAACTTTTTTTGATTCATAGAATTTTCATGTTTGGAACGATGTGTGGATGGCAAGGCCAGACCTTCCTAAAGGGTATGGAGGGTGGCAGGCACTCGATTCTACCCCGCAAGAACGAAGCGAAGGTAATTGGTAACCATCACGATGCATTTTGATCCAATTTTATTTCTAATTAACAATGTGGAATTGGATTAAATAGGAATTTTCCAATGTGGTCCAGCGTCATTGGAAGCGGTCCTAAATGGACAAGTTGGATTTGCCTACGACGTTCCATTTGTGCTGGCTGAAGTGAATGCGGATTATGTCAAATGGCGTGAAGACAAAAACTCGGATTTTGGATTTACGCGGGTCAACTCGGATAAATATCAGTGGGTCGACAGAAAATCAATAATCAATTGAGTGTTCCTTATTTTAATATTAATTATTTTAGTATCGGAAGAATGATTTTAACGAAAGCTCCAAACATATACGACGCCGAAGGTGATTCTGATCGACAAGACGTAATTGACGCTTACAAGGGGAAAGAAGGTTTGCCACTTATAATTGCTTTTTGAAATTGATGGTTTTCCAAAAACGTTTCTAAAAAATTAGGAACCAGAGCAGAACGACTGTCCCTGTACAATGCAGTTAGGGGTACTACAGGCGCTCCTTTGTTCCATGAAGTCCCATCCCATCCAATTGATGACATGGAATTTGATTTAATCGACTTGGATCGGATCCCGGTTGGTGAACCGTTTCGGATTGTTGTGACCGTGAAAGTGAGTTGAATCCAAAACAAGGGAAACGGAAATATAATCTAAATTGCCTAATTTTCCAAAACTAGAACAAATCTGAGGAAGTGCGCTCATTAAATTGCTTGCTGTCGGCAGAGAGTGTTTACTACACAGGTGTTCGAGCCAAGCCCGTAAAACGTGCCACCACGAAATTTGACGTCCAACCCAATGCAAGTGAGTCACAGTTTACGTTTATAGTTTTCACTTTTATTGCAAATCATATAAAACTTTCACTCTGCCGGGCATTTCGGGTCGGAGGTTTAAGTTTGGGTTTTAATGGCGGATGACGGTAGAGAAGAAATTAAATCCCTTTTAATTAATTCCCTTGATTACCCAAGGCCAGTTTTTAGCCAACTTTGTGTGGTTTTAGCGGAGGAAATTAAACTCACCGTCACACCGGAAGACTACATGGACAAATTAGTAGAGTACGGGATCATGAAGATATTTGCAATCTGCTATGTTGAGCAGGTCAGGATTGAATTATTAATTAGGTCACTTCTATAAAATTTAGTCATGAATTTAAATTCTACAGACAAAGGCGAGTTGGTCAGAAGAGGATGATTTCCAAGTTATCAAACCGACGCTAAATTTGGACGTGAGGCTTCATAACTTGTGTTGTCTCGATTAACAATACAGTTTAATTATGTCAATTTTTTGAAGGTTTCACCAAATCTTAAAAATGGTCAAGCAGGGACCGTCACCTTTAGTTTCAAGAATCCAATTAAAAAAGCTTTGACGCAGTGCAAAGTGAATTATGAAGGTCCTGCACTCACGAGATTTGGATCCATCAAAGTGCCGTAAGACTATAACCAAGCTACCTTGTTAAATTACATTCCGAAATTAATCAATTCCTGATGTATTCCAGGGATGTGGTAGCGGAAGGAGAATTTTCTTACACGCAAGCCTTTGTTCCAAGGACGCAAGGGACTCAACGGTGGGTGGCAACATTTTCCAGCAAAGAGTTGATTGACATTGTTGGTTCAGCCATAGTTGAAATCTCACAATAGAATTCTTATGTCACATCCCTTTTAACTGAAAGAGTAAAATTTACCTGATCCTGAGTTCTGGAAATTTATTGATTAAGATGCTACTAAAATTAACAAGGAAGTCAATTGGCTAAAATGGTTTTATCACACACTCGACGTGAAGCGAAATTATTGTTAGCTTGCAGACGATAAATTGTATCAATAGATTTAAGCTCCATGCTCTGTGCAAAGGGAATTTCATTAAAATTCCGCGTTATTCATGTACACATAATATTAACAATTATTCCGGTTTTAAATATAATTCCTTAGTTACAAATGACAATGCAAGAAGTGAAGGGAATGGGTTTTAATTCTACTTCCCACGACATGGTGTAGTTTTCATAAAATTCTACCCTTGTGAAGATGCTTGGCGAAATATCGGGGCCTTCGTGGAGGTGACCTTTTTTGAAATGAATGTTTATCAAGCTTAAACTTTATTCTCCCCAGCTCCAGCAGAACCCGCGGTGCCAGGTGCTGGGGCACTGTTTCCAGCATTCAATTCCGAGTATGGCGGCGGAGCTTCTTGGTATGGAGGTGGTGGGAGGTCTTCTTGTGGGTATGGTGGTGGTGGGGTTGGCTTCGGGAAGAACCCATGCATTGGTTGTAGTGGATGATGATGTACAAAGGTTTCGCCAACAACCGGAAGGATCGGCATCGGATGTGCCAATTCCTTAATGAATTCACTCACATAGTACAAACCAAGAGCCCGGAACATGATTTGCGCCATGGAAAATATTTGTCCAGGGAATGAAATTCGTCCCGTTGAAAATAAGTTCAAGCCAATGAAGACGACAAAGAAGACCGTGACACCACTCCAGAATCGGCAGAACTTGAGTGATTTCTGACTATCAGTGCCCTATTTAGTAGGAAAGTTTCAAATGAATCTATTAACATACTAAATACATTAATCGATTATTACAACACCAACTATAAGTAATATTCCGTACCGGATCGCAAGCTTTCAAGAGACGAAGAGCTGCCATGAGCTGGACAGTGTTGATGACAATCACGAGCATTACCATGCCCAGCATCACGTTGGCAAACATGTGTACTAGGAATATAAGAAAATCGAATTAATCTAAAAATTGAATAATTTACTTGAAGTAGTCATGGCACACCCTTGTCAATCCAAACTTAATCTATGAATCAATTTTGAAAAAGTTTAAACAGGTCAATGTTAACGTACCTTCATTTCCAGTTCGATTTGCTCGGAGTAACTGCATATTCGGTTCATCCTCCTTGTTGAATTCAATCCTTGAATTCCTGAATAGCGTACTGCCTTCTGGTGGCATTTGTCCTTGTGAGAGGAGTGCTATCCCGAAGAAAGTCAAAACTGCTGATCCAAGTCCAATGCTGGACCAAATCTGGAAAAAGAATTTAATGTGAGCTTAGTTGTAGTCGTGTAGAGGTACTTATACAGGGTACTCACAATATCGATAACAGCGATGACTCGACATCTTCCCCTGTAGTAAATGTCCATGTTGAATTTTTGTCCAGTTTCCACTAATTGATTTTCGTTAGAACGGAATAGTGTAAAGTCTTGTTCCTATGCCTATAGGGACGAAGAGATGTTGCAAAATAATGGAAAGTCAAGAGTAAAAGCCAAGGGAGTTGCGCACTTTCACCTTGAGGAAATTTACAGGAGAAAACCAAGCAATACGACACAAGTTGGGGCAGAAAAATAGCCCAGAACACAGAAAAGCAAAGGATACCGTGAGCTCGTCTGCCAGTTGAACTTTTTTGAAAAAGAAACCCTTCGCCTCTATGCAAAGCTTATGGGGAGGG